>CANXYC011703987.1:0-13372 GCA_948193065.1 Aleurites moluccanus
GATTTGATATAGCCAAATTATTATGAGAACCACTTTCTTTCAAGTAAAAAGCCTATAACTTCCTTCATGCCTATATATAAAAATTTATTTGTTCATTGACCATGATTGGATATTTCATTATTATTATATAATGTTCATATCTTACTGAGTTGAAGGCTCACTCCTCTTCTGTGGATTTCAGGTGGTAGTTTAGCTCGTGAAGGAGCTAGCCGAGAAGATCAAGCTTCTTGACCCTTTTCATCCAAGAAGCTTTCAATGTAAATCTTTTACTATATGATTATGTGTAAATATTGAATGGTATTATGACTCAATATGTAATGGAAGTATACTCTAGAGCTCCGTAGTTAGCCAGTAGAGGATGATAATATTTTGATGTACGAATGGTTATCTTTTGGGTAAATCTTGTTCCTTAGTGATGTGACATGCATCTTTTGATCAGTAAGGAACAAGAGCATATTATTATGAAATAGTATAGTAAAGAAATGAATTTTGCTTGAATGGATTATGATATATTATAGTATGATATTATATTTGATATAAGTGTATATGAGATTCAGAATATGGGAGTTCTACGGGTTTATGGTGGCCTTAAGCCTACCCTTGCCCTAGGACCGTCGCACCACTGGAGTTGGGTGTGACACTTCACTTCATGTCAATATGAGTTCCAATATTATATTGAAATTTGCCATTAAAATCTTTCAAATGTGTTAAACCTATGATTTAGCAATAGTTATGATTTCTCATGCCTTAACCAACTCAAACAAATTTGTTAGCATAATTAACACATTGATATATTTTGTTATCATCAAAATCAACATCAAATACAATGGGTCCAACAATCTTCCACTTTTTGATAATAACAAAATCATACATAGAAGTGTTTAAGAGACAAGTAAAGTAGTTCATGAATATAAGCTCAATTAATTAAATACACAAACACTTATATACAAACTCTTCCTCTTTTTGGTATCATAAAAAAGAATTTAGGGAAATAAAAAGAATGAAGAATCAAAGTAAAAAAAAAAAATCGAAGAATCAAAGTAAAAAAAAAAAAAATTCATAAGCATGAAGCATATAAACACTTTTATCAAGAGTATAAAATCAATTGTTCATAAAATACAAGTAATAAGCTTATGTTTCAATAAAGCCAAATTATGAGTTCAATAGCTCAAATATAAACCAAATAAGTTCAATACACAATTGCTCTCCACTTTTTGAATATCTTGGAATAGCTCAATACATAATGGGGTTCAAATTATTTCTCCCCCTTTTTTCAAGCATTTCTCTCTCTTAATACATCAAAAAGTGTTTAAGGGCCGCTCAAAGGATCATCAAAATAAATTTGCACAAAAATTATTTAATCACAAGAAATAAACATAATCATCATAATTGTATGTGTAGTTATATATCTCAACACACTCAAATCAATAGGCATTATCATAATGACAATACATATTCATTCAATAAAAATTTAAAGTCTAGAATTACCACTTATAGCCTTGAACTTTAACCTCTTAAAGGAGGTGAGCCTGTTTTAAATTGTGGCATCCATTGCACGTATTTTTGCTCCTTTTTTCTTAGGATTTCAAACAATATGACTTCTTCATCATTTGATTTATCAAAATTCTGCACATAAAAAGAAGTCTTTGGTACCCATTTCATTTTGGGTCCTTGGGGGTTAGCCTTTGTGCTTTTAACAACCCAAACCAATTTGGTTTTAGATAGCTGCTTTTTAACGGCATATTCATGAATAATATGACCAAATATATTGTAATAAGAATAATATTTGTGAGATGTCATATTATTTTTAATTCTATATGAATGATTCCTTTTTGTTTTGCAAAAATAAGATTTGTGTCCATAACCATTACATGAATAGAAATATCCATTAAATTTACATACATGACCATGAATGTTATGCTTATGTCTTTTCTCATTGGAGGCATGACTAAGTCTATGTCTAATGTATGGTTCTTTTATATTCACACTTTCTTTTTCTTTTTCTTGTTTTGAAAGAGATGATTTTAGACTAACTAATTCATCTTTAAAATTTCATTCTCTTTCAAAACTTGATCACAAGCTTGAGATTTCATCAATAACTTCTTGTTTTCATTTTCTAGATCACCATTGGTAGAAGTTGTAATACCCTAGAAAGTCATAACTTATATGCATGAATTAATTCTCAGTATATGGTTTAAAGGCATTGAAATGATGGGAAATAATTTTAGAGACACAGTTAGAAAGCGAACAAATTACTTTTTCAGAAATCGTCGATGTCGGGAATACTGCCGAGAAATTAGCAATTCGGTCAAAAGATGAATTTCTGATTTTGACTAGGGGTAAAAGATCACATAAATGCATGTGTAATTTTGGTAAAAAAGAAAGAGGTAAAAAATATTTAGAAACACTGAAAAAGTAACCAATGGCAAAATTGTAACTAAATGGAACTTCAAGGTGAATAGTAAAAATTGGTCTGTTTGGGTTTCAGAATGGTTCTGAAATTATTTTTATAAATAATTATAAATTAAAATAAGCCTTTTGATTCCTCACTTTGAAATCTAAATCCCGATAGAATTGTCAGAATAAATTATAGAAGAAGTTAAGGTCAAAGTATAATTACTTAGAAGTTTAAGGACCAAAATGTAATTTGCCATTATGACTTAATATATAAGGATGCCTTAGAGAAATTTTTGCCATCTTCTTCCTTTCTTCCTTTGGTAGCTAAACCACTTTCTTGTTTGTTCTTCATTTCTACACCAAATTTTCTTAGAGAAAATCATAGAAAACTTAAGTTTAGGCATTGTTCTTTCAATATCCATCATTGATTTACTTGAAATCACAAAGGAATTTGGTCTAGAAGATTTCAGCTAGGGCTTCAAGTTGAGGTAAGAAATTGTTTTGTTTACTTTTATGGTTTATTTAGATGAATTGAATGGGTTTTAAATTAGATTGCATCAATTGATGCATTTGGATAGGAATTTCCAATTTCAAACCCTAGGTTGAAGTTGTATGAATTGAACCTTTGATTTTGTATTAGATTATGTTAATTAAGCTTAGAATAAGTTAATTGGAGGTTATTGGATGAATAATTTGTGGTTTATTTGTTGTAGAAAATCAAATTTGTCAAAGTTGTGCTTATTGCCTCCTTTGAAGCTTTTGGGTGGAAATCAATTTTTCAAAGTAATTGGAAGCCTTAGGTGAGTTCTATATGCATCAAATTACATGCCTATACCATTGGAATGATGATTGAAATTCATTTTGGTGAACCCTATTTTGGTCGAACCTAAAACACTATTCATCCCTTTGATTTTTGTTTAATTTTTCTTTGAAATTCCTTAGCTAATTTGATCATTTATTTGTTGTTTACTATGGTATATTTGTTGCCTATTGTGTTGTTGACAATGTGAACTTGTTGTTGGATGAATTAGGCATGTCAACTTTGCACCAAACCCTAACCTAATGGCTTGCCCTTTTGTGCCCACCATGTGTTTGATGAATTGCCTGGTTGTAATTCCATAGGCCTATCACATTTTTCCTCCATAGGCCTACCATTTGAATGCTATCGTCGCCAGTGATATTGGCATGCCAATTAGCCTACCGATTTCCTTTGCCGAGCCAACCTTTGTTGTTTACCATACCTATTATCATTGATTGTATATCGTATATTGTAATACCATTGATTCAATTGCTACTTGATTTGAATGATATTAAGCTTAATGCCATTGATGATACCATTGTTATATAATGGTGTCTATTGATATGATATTCACTTGTATTGACCTGAATATGGTTTAACAGAGCTGCCACTTCGACAGGTTAGTGGGTACATACTGTCGGCAATGTGCACATTGATATTGATGCCCTAGCTGGGAAGGGTTATAGGTTATGGCCACAAGACCTGATCAGTCTTATGTTAATTGAAGTATGAGATCGACTATGTTATTACACATAATCTACATGTTTCAGGGCCCTATATCTATCTTACCATATGTTTCCATGCCATTGATATTCCTGTCAGTTTCTGATATTGATTCTGTAACCCAGCATAATTGATATTGTTTCCATTGTTCCTTTATTACTATGTATCATTGATCTATCCTATTTGATTTGCGATACATATAGATTCACTAAGTATCTTTTATACTCACCCTTTTCTTTGTTTAACCATTTCAGGAGAGGAGTAGATTGCAGAATCCCATCTTCAAACATCCGAGGATTTCTTCTTACTGTCAATTAATGTAAATATTATATATTTTGTATTTTGGTGTTCATGTTCTAGTTGCTTTATGAGGTATGTATGGGTTAGTTAGGATATGAACATGTATATGTATGTGATGATGTTTTATGGTACATGATGATAATATGATATGTTATAATGATTGTTACAGCCATCTGCACTAGATTACTGAAAGAATTGCAGAATGACATAATGAATGGTAATTAAGTAAAATGAATAATTAATTGATGGTTATAGATTATGCATGTGATACTGGGTTCTACGGGTGCTGGTCGCCATTGGCATCTCCCGCATCCTAGGACCGTCACAATCCGAAAATGGGTCGTGACAGAGGTGGTATCAGAGCTCTAGGTTACAGACATCAAAGTTTTAGGTTACAGATGAATAGTACCTGAATTACAGAGGAATAGTGATTAAGTACAGAATGAGGTAGAATTAAGTAAACCATGGAACATAAGAATTCCTGTGTCGTCTTTTTTTTGTATTCATCTGATATATGTTAGTATTCTGCATTTTTGTGATATACTAAGTACATTTCCTATTCTCCTGACAGATTACAGAGATGCCTAACAATAGGGACAGAGATACCAAGAAGGCAAAGGTAGCCTCTAATGAGTATTTGGTTAGAGAGTTCTCAGTTTTAAAGGGTCCGTCCAGATCTTGACAGACAACAGAAGAGTTGAGATGATGAGGGGATTGATGGAGTTACGTAGGGATTTAGCAGATTTGAGGCGGGAACGTAAGAATGTACCGCCACCACCAGTTCTAACAGCAGTGCCCCTACCTGTGGCACCAAAGGCAGTACCAGTTGCATCGGCTACTGTATAGCTAGTAGGGGTTCCTAAGGAGCTTGCTGTACAGGGAGGCCGTAGAGTTATTGAGGAGGGTGGTGTATCCATGTTTAGCTTTCTGAAGATAAACCTACCAAAGTTCAGAGGCGACAGAGGTAGTGATCCAGTGGATTTTCTAGAAGAGGTTGAGAAGGTAGTTAGAAGACTACTTTGTTCTGAACTTAGAGCAGCAGAGCTGGTTGGATTGTTACTGAAAGGGAAGGCTTGGACTTGGTTTTCGAGGAGGATGGAGCCCAGGTTATATGGTGAGCATCCACCCTTATGGGCTAAGTTTCGTCAGGGTCTGATAGATGAGTTCATTACTGAGGGAGTGAAGACCCGTAACTTGATTCAGTTTGAGCAGTTGGAGCAGGATAACAGATCAGTAGAGGAGTATGTCGAGGAGTTCATCAGGCTGAATAGGTATGCTACTCATATTGTTCCTACTGAGGCTAATTTGATCAGCAGGTTTAGGAGGGGTCTATATGCTGCACTTCATAATGCATTGTTGGCTACAGAATTCACTTCTCTGATGATAGTTATCGACAAAGCTACACAGATAAAAGAAAAGTATAAGACAGAGAGGGCAAAAAAGGACCAGAAGAGGAAAAGAGGTCTAGGAGCTCAGGTTAGGAGGGGGGAGAGCAGAGCTAGTGCCACGATTTAATCAGCGACCTTCATCTGGTAGTCAAAGGAGGAGGGTTCAAAGTAGGGGACCATCAGTGGTACGGTCTGCACCTGCTTATTCACAGGGTTCCTCTAGACCAGCGACATAGATGCCTAGTATGCCTGTTTATGGGTTCTGTGGACAGAGGCACGGAGGGGAGTTTCAGCTACAGTCAGGTGCCTGTTTGAAATGCGTGCAGTATGGTCACTTCATTAGCAGATGTCCATTATGGGGCGAGCAACAACGATCTACTACGGTTTCTCAGTCGACTATACAGATGAGTCAGAATATGGCTAGAGAGACTCCAGGTAGAGGCAGAGGCAAAGGTAGAGGAGGACAGACTCCCAGTGGTAGTCAGGCCTCAGCGGATAGGGGTCAAGGCAAAGTATTTGCAGTTAACACTCAGGAGGTACAGAGAGCAAATAACATGGTTATAGGTACTATTATGATTCAGAATGAGATTACAGATTCCTTATTTGATTCTGGTGCTACTCATTCTTTTGTGTCACCTCACTTTGCACCTAAATTGAATAAGGAAAGGAAATTGTTAGATGTGCCTTTAGTGATTGCTAACCCGATGGGGTGAGAGTATTGATATGGACTATTTCTATCCTGATTGTGTGATTGAAATTGATGATAACATATTGTGTGCCGATTGATTGAACTGTCAGTGTTAGAGTTATATGTGATTTTGGGTATGGATTGGCTTACGAAGCATTGGGCAGTTATTGATTATTATCAGAAGAAGGTCAGGTTTCATCCTGAGGGGCATCCAGAGTTTGAGTTTTAGGGTGACATACGGGAGTTCAGAGTTAATCTAGTTTCTGCTATCCAGGCTAGAAGGATGATTGGGAAAGGCTGTTCATCCTATTTGGCTCATGTGATAGATGTGCAGAAATTTTCTATAGAGCTTGATCAAATACCGGTAGTTCAGGAGTTTTTCGATATATTTCTTGAGGAGTTGCCAGGATTTCCCCCAGATAGGGAGATTGAGTTTGAGATTGAGGTGCATGTAGGCACTGATCCTATATCTATTCCTCCTTACAGAATGGCACCAGCTGAATTGTAGGAATTAAAGGTGCAGTTATAGGAGTTACTGGAGAGAGAGTCAATCAGACCAAGTAGTTCTTCGTGGGGTGCTCCGGTATTGTTTGTAAAGAAGAATGATGGTTCTTTGAGGATGTGTATAGATTATAGATAGCTGAACAAAGTGACAGTGAAGAACAAGTATCCGTTACCACAAATAGATGACTTATTTGATTAGCTGCAGGGTGCCAACCATTTTTCAAAAATTGATCAAGGTCTGAGTATCACCAGTTGAAGATTAAGAAGGGTGATGTACCTAAGACTACTTTCAGGACCCGATATGGGTATTATGAGTTCTTGGTGTTGCTATTCGGTTGACCAATGCACCGGCTGCATTTATGGATCTGATGAATAGGGTGTTCAGGTCATTTTTGGATAAGTTTGTCATTGTATTCATTCATGACATTCTTATCTACTCCAGGAGTGAGGAGGAGCATGTGGAGCATCTGAGGATTGTATTGTAGACACTTTGGGAGCATCAGTTATATGCTAAGCTATCTAAATGTCAGTTTTGGCTAATTGAAGTGTGTTTTCTGGGGCATGTGATTTATAAGGATGGTATTAAGATGGATCCTTAGAAGATTGAAGCAGTTGCAAATTGGCCTCAGCCTACCAGTGTTTCTGAAATTCGTAATTTTCTGGGTATGGTAGGGTATTACAAGAGGTTTGTAAAAGATTTCTCCAGGATTGCAGCTCCATTGACTAAGCTGATGCGGAAATAAGAGCACTATCTATGGACTAATGAGTGTGAGCGCAGTTTTCAGACTTTGAAGTCTTGCCTCACAAGTGCTCCAGTGTTAGCATTACCATCAGAGGGGGAGAAATTTATTGTGTATTATGATGTGTCACGAGTCGGATTGGGATGTGTATTGATGCAAAATAAGAGAGTGATTGCTTATGCTTCTCATCAGTTAAAGAAGCATGAAGTGAATTATCCGACACATGATTTGGAGATGGCAGCTGGGGTATTTGCATTGAAGATTTGGAGGAATTATCTGTATGGGTCTAAATGTGAGATATATACTGATCGTAAGAGTTTACAGTATATATTTCAGCAAAAGGATCTGAATCTTCGGCAGCGTAGATGGGTGGAGTTACTTAAGGATTATGACCGTGAAATCTTTTATCACCTGGGTAAAGCCAATGTCGTGGCGGATGCACTGAGTCGGAAGTCTATGGGCAGTCTAGCTCATGCCATGGTTAGCAGGAGACCCTTGATCTGAGAGATGAGGGATTTAACAAATATGGGTGTGGAGTTGGATTTAGGACCCCAGGATCGTAACCAGGCTTTGATAGCTCAATTTCTGGTTAAGTCACTATTACTTGATGATATTAAAGTGGCTCAGGATAGGGATTCATATCTACTGAAGCTTAAGCGAGATGTTCAAAAGGGCAAAATGATAGAGTTTACAGTGGAGGATGGTGTACTGAAGTGTGGGAAGCGTATATATGTACCTGATATAGATGGGCTACGGGATCGGATTATGAGAGAGACTCACTATTTAGCATATAGTGTATATCCAGGGATTACCAAGATGTACCATAATCTAAAGGATGTGTATTGGTAGCCTGGTATGAAAAAAGATGTTGCTCAGTTTATGTCCAAAATGCTTAGCCTGTCAGCAGGTTAAGTTTGAGCATCAGAAGCCATCAGGGTTGCTTCAGGAGATTGAGTTGCCAGAGTGGAAATGGGAGCAGGTTACTATGGATTTTGTAGTGGGTTTATCGAGGATTACCAGGGGTTATGACTCCATATAGGTGATTGTAGACCGATTGATGAAATCTGCTCATTTTCTAGAGGTTAAGACCAGTTATTCCGTAGCTTAGTATGGACAGTTGTATATGGATAAGATTGTGCGATTTCATGGAGTTCCTTTGATGACTATCTCAGATAGAGGTATACAGTTCACCTCCCGATTTTGACAAAAATTTTAGGAGGCCATGGGTACTCAGTTACGATTCAATACTGTTTTCCATCCGCAAACTGATGGGCAGTCGAAGAGGACAATCTAGACTTTAAAAGATATGTTTCAATTATGTGTTATGGATTTCAAAGGTAACTGGGATCAATATCTGCCATTGATTGAGTTCTCTTATAACAATGGTTATCACTCTTCTATTGGTATGGCTCTATTTGAAGCACTATATGGTAGGAAGTGTCGATCTCCAGTGTGTTGGATGGAGCCAGGGGAGAAGCAGCTTGAGGGACCAGAGTTGATCAGAGAGACAATGGAAAAAGTACCTATGATTAGAGATCGGATGAAGACTGCTTTCAGTAGGCAGAAAAGCTACGCTGATTCAAAGAGGAAAGATGTACACTTTGCAGTTGGTGATCATGTTTTCTTTAAGATCTCACCGATGAGAGGCATTATGAGATTTGGGAAGAAGGGAAAGCTGTTACCAAGGTTTATAGATCCATTCGAGATTCTTGAGAAGATAGGTAATATGACCTATAGATTGGCTCTTCCACCTAATATGAGCCACGTACATCCTGTTTTCCACATCTCGTTGCTACGAAAATATGTGTCTAATCCATCACATATATCGGAGGTGCAAGATATGGGACTCAATGAGGACTTATCGTATGAGGAACTTTCAGCAGAGATAGTTGACTGATAAGTCAGACAGCTGCAAAATAAGGAGATTCCCATGGTAAAAGTGTTATGGAGAAACTAGTTGATGAAGGAGTACACTTGAGAGAGCGAGCAGGAGATGAGAGACAAATATCCATTCCTGTTCCAGCAATGAGGTATGCATTTTATTTAAATTTGAGGATGAATTTATTTGAAGGAGGGTAGAATGTAATACCCTAGAAAGTCATAACTTATATGCATGAATTAATTCTCAGTGTATGGTTTAAAGGCATTGAAAAGATGGGAAATAATTTTAGAGACACAGTTAAAAAGTGAACAAATTACTTTTCCGGAAATCGTCAGCGTCGGGAATACTACCGAGAAATTAGCTATGCGGTCAATAGATGAATTTCTGATTTTGACCAGGGGTAAAAGATCACATAAATGCATGTGTAATTTTGATAAAAAGAAAGAGGTGAAAAACATTTAGGAACACTGAAAAAGTAACAAATGGCAAAATCGTAAATAAATGAAACTTCAAGGTGAATAGTAGAAATTGGTCCGTCTAGGTTTTAGAATGGTTCTGAAACTATTTTTATAAATAAGTATAAATTAAAATAAGCTTTTTGATTCCCCACTTTGAAATCTAAATCCCGATAGAATTATCAGAATAAATTACAGAAGAAGTTGGGGTCAAAGTATAATTACTTGAAAATTTAAGGACCAAAATATAATTTACCATTATGACTTAATATATAAGGATGCCTTAGAGAATTTTTTGCCATCTTCTTCCTTTCTTCCTTTGGTGGCCGAACCACTTCCTTGTGTGTTTTCTTTTCTTATTTTCTCAAATTCAATACACATCTCTAATGCATCTAGTAACTCATCATATGAAAAATCATCTGTAATACCCTAGTTTGATAAGTGAGATATATGTTTGAATGAAATATGATTGTACTATTTATGAGTATTGAAATTGTGAGATGATTCATAATAGTAACATATTTGATGATGTGTTTGATGATCTGAGATTTCTTAGAGATTGTAAATGATTGATTTGAAGCTCTTGAGTTGTTGATATATTTGATTATGTGATATTGATGAAATAGTATAATGGTTTACAACATAAGATTGTGTATGATTTAAGATATACGATATTGAAGAGACATAGTACTTAAGTTTGTATGAAAATGATTTGTATATGATTAGAGAGATAATCTATGATTATGTTATTGTTGATTAATTTCAGTGATATTGAATATATGAGAAAAGATATGTTGAGGATTGTAAATCAAATAAGGCTAATGGACATCAAAGTTAAATGAATTGATGAATGTGTATATGTATGGTGACTTAAGAAATGCATAAATGTTTCTTAATAAGTATCAAACTGATGAATTGTTTCTTTATTAATAGTAGATTTTGATTTATATGATAATAGAAGAGATATGTTATGATTATATTTGATCTGTATTATGATGAGATAGATATGTGAATTTATAAGTCACTGAATAGTATTCTGATAATAGAATGGTATTATGCTTTGAGGATATCTCTAAGAGTTAATGAAATTGCATTATGAGAATGTAATGATTGATAGTACTAATAAATTATGAATTCTAATAGTTGGATGAACTTTTTACTTTGTAATTAAGAGATAAGGGTAAGTATGGATCATAAGTTTTATAATTTTCTAAGAATTAATGATTGATATTTGTATAATATTTTATTAAATATAGAGTTAAAATTATGTTTTGCTTCTCTAAAAGAGAATGCATGGTTAAGACTGTAAGTTGGCTAGTTAGTCTATAATGTTATTGGTTGACTTATGATAGACTGTTCTTATGTGTTTAAGAAGTTATTTCATTTGTTAAGTTTTTCTAAATTGTGGATTGTAAGTTATGATGCATTTAAAACCTAAGTATGGTTTATATGATAACCGATTCTATTTGAGTTATCTGTAATTATTTTCGGACTTGTAATGATATGATCCTATTGATATAGTTTGTTTACAGTTTTGGATGCTAAGAGTTTGATAGTTGGATGTTATGGATTATTAGACATTGAATTGGAAAGGGAAATAAGTGAATGTGGTTGTTATAAGGGGTTTTGAGGATTTTGTGTGAGCAAAATTTTGCAGCTCAATTTCCATAGCCTTAAAGAAGAAATTTGGAAAAGTATAAAATATGAAAGTTTTAGATTTTATATCTCAACTATATGCATGAAATTCAGTTTTGTAAACTCTTATGTGTATGAGTAGATACTTCACCTTGATTGGGACTTATTCAGGTTGCTGCTTCTACAGGTGGTCTGAGATTGTTTAATTATTTTGAGGATCTTAGAAGATGAATTAGACAAAGTATAAAACATGAAAAGTGTTCATTTGTGTGTACAATAGATGTGTGTAAATTATTTTTGCAATTTAATGTGTATAATTTTATTAATAACCATATAAGTGAGGTGTGCCCGGATGATTCTTGCTGAGTAGTAGATTTAAATTTGAAAATTCACCATAAATTTTATAGTATTTAGATTAATCTGAATTTTTAATATGTTATAGCTTTATATGTTTAGTTTAATTAAAAAATAATTAAAGTGATTGGATATCTGTAACCCAAGATATATCTAATTTAACCTGTATTGCCGAAGTGAATTTTTCAGTATAAACAGTAACATGAACAGTAGCAGGGCTCTATAAATAGTTTACCTTTTCATTTTTTCTATCTATTTTTTATTCTTTATTCTTCATTTCTTCACCATAAAATCTTATATAATTCTATTTATTTTTTAATGCATTAATTTTATAAGAAAACACTTCAAAGTAACATCTAGAACCTTTTTTCAAGCAAATTCTTCATGATTTTTCTTTGTGAAGAAATTAATGTGAATTCTTTATAACTTAATTTTTGTTATGAAATAAGGTTATTGGTTGTTAGATTAGTTGTTTATGAGTTATAGATAATATATATATGCAATTATAACTTATGATAATGATTGGTTAGAATATTAGGGCAAATGGATTGTTGTGAATAGAAGATTTTTCTTTAAATCTTCTATTTTTTTTCTAAATAAGATTGATAGATTCAAGTTATAAATGATGAGTACAAACTTTTAGAAGTAATAAATATTAAATATTGAACTTGGAACTTGGTTGGGTTGAAAACCCCAATTTTATAAAGTAAAGATATGATGATTTTAAGTTAAAATTAAGTTAATTTAAAGTAAATGGAAGTGTTTATGAGTAAGAACTCATGGATAGATTGAGGAATTGAACCTTTTGACCTAGGGTTCTACTATTTGTGATAATGATTATTTTGGAATTCCTATGTAGGATGTTTGAGCCTAAAAAATGAAAGGTTTTATACAAGTTATATTGATTCTGACCTCTGTTGGAAAGGTCACTGTTATAGAGGTGAGTTATGAATATGTTTTGCTTGCTAAGTCTAATTCTATGAAAAGACTTACTTATATTTGTATATATATAAATATATGACCATTATTTTCTTGAACAACTATTATTCTGAGTACATAAAAATATGCACACTTTATCTTATAATTCTTTGCATTATCCTTTGTTATTGTTAATGAGATTGATCATTGATTCTTTGGATCAACTCTCCATATGAAATTATATTTTGTTATATAAAATTTTATATGAATTATAATTCATTATGTTGAAAGACCATTTGGTTCTATTTATTGGTATTATATTTACCTAATTTCTAAACCTTTAACTATGTAATGATAGAACGCCTTTGCCAATGGGAGAAAAACTATTGGATTGTGTGCATGTCATACCCCAACTCCAGTGATGCGATGGTCCTAGGGCAAGAGTAGGCTTAAGGCCACCATAAACCCGTAAAACTCACATATCATGAATCTCATACACAATTATATCAATTACAACATTATATATATTATCATACAATGATCGTTTCTATACATTCAATTAAACATCAATCATATCTTTACCATTATC
>CANXYC011704033.1:0-36396 GCA_948193065.1 Aleurites moluccanus
ATATATATATATATATATATATATCAGTTTGATTTTGATCGAATATCTAATTCTCTGATTTTTTATTTTCATCGATTTTTTAATCAGTATGATTTTAAAAATATTAATTGAGATAGCTAGGAAGCAAAGAAATTTATCTTATGAACAAGGTTGATTAGAGCGATGACGATGTTAGAGGAAGTGTATGTAATAGAGAACCCGATAATAAGAAAAGGCGACGAAGATGTTAGAGGAAGTGTTTGTAATAGAGAACCCGATGATCAGAAAAGGAAAATTGAAGATTCTAAGGGTGATATTAACACTTTGCGAAAGAAATCGAGGCAAAACTATTTGAATAAAAGAGAGAAGGAATTGGAGGAAATTCAAGGAGAAAGCTAAGAAATTAATTTTAGGTAGATTGAGAATTAAAATTTTTCATACAGGTGGATTTAATAAAAATTAAACATTTAAGATTGTGCCAAAAACAGAATTTTGATGGGTGAAATGAAATTTTTTTTATAAACCTATAAGGTAATGAGTTTTTTTTTTTTATTTGAGTGGTTCAAATCCATCTAAACCTGTTGATCACTCCATTTATGAGGAGATTAGAGGTGACTTAGAAAACAAAAAGTTTATGTTTTATGGGATTAAATTCAGTAAACATGAGTATTCCTAGATTAAACGCAAGAAAGAGGTCTGTGACATTGTAAAGAAGCAAACTGATGATGATTGTACGAGTGAGTACAGAATACCACAAGCTCATGATCAACAAGGGTACTATTGATTAAGAAAATTTCAATTGCTTTAGTGCCCTGGGTTTGAGAAGCATGAGTCATGGGAAGAGTATCAAACCCAGAAAGCAAGATGCATATTTTCTTTCCCGCGGAGAAAAAAAAATTGGAATTTAAGTTTTCTTTTTATCATAAAGATAAACTCAACCTCAATTCAATTCAACTCAATTGAGCTTTAGTTCAAAATTAATTAGGGTTGGCTAAATTTTAATAATAACAATAAGGATATAATAATAAATTTCAAGAATAAAAAAAAAAGTAAAATGTTAAAAAATTAAAATAATAGTGTCAATATGATTTTTTAATATTTATAAATATAAAAAAGCAAAGTGTTATTATATATATATATTTTTTAAATATTAAAGATGAAAATTCGATATTTAATCCATTATCCAGAAAAAAATTACAATTACTGCTAAGTTAAACTTTGGTAATTATGTTATATAATTCAAATGACAAGAAAAAATTAGATAACGTGGGTTTGTATGCCGAAACTGACACAAAGAGGGCCTTGTCGTTGGGTGATTAAGAAGCATATTTCTCTTAACCCATTTGAACTCTAACCCCAGTTTTGGAACACGTAGAGAGGGACAGTATGGCGTATCTCTACTACTTGGATTCCCATTTTATCTCTCTCTATTTCTCTGCCTTCAAAAACCCTATTTCTTTATTTCTCTATTTATATATTTATTCTAATAATTTTATTTACTAATTAATTAATAACAAAACATAGCCCACTGATTTTTTTTTCTATGCACTTTGTCTTCTTCATTAATTACCAAACTACAGTTCCCCAATCTCTCTATACCCTTCCAATTCTTCTTCTTTGCTAGCTACCTCTCTTCTTTTTCCTATATATATCACATGCAATTTTACTCTTCTTAGTAGCTCACGCCTTCCCCATAACTCGTCTCTTAATTTATATTCCTTCCCATAACCTCTCCTTCTTTATTTTTCTTCTTCTCTGACAATTTTATTACTTCCCCATTTTTCACGTTAACGTTCTGCTTACATAGTCATCATCTTATTATTATTATTATTATTATTATTATATATTAAAAATGTCTAGCAGAAGATCTCGTTCAAGACAGTCAGGTGTTTCGAGAATGAGTGATGATGTGATCATCGATCTTGTTTCTAAATTAAAACAACTTATTCCTGAGATTCGCAATAGGCGCTTCGACCAGGTATATACTAAGCCAGCTAGCTAGCTATAGTTAGTTTCCGTCGGTCCGCCAGTCCTTTCTCTCTGTATTTTAATTTGGATTCAGATTTTCTGTGGCCTTCATTCTTTTAGATAGACAAGTCATTTGAACTCGCAACCTCAATTATTTTTCATGCGGTGTATCTAACTACAACTACAACAACTTGAGAGGTGTGGGACGCAGTTGTTCCCTAGCTATATGTTTATTTAATTAATTTTAGTTAGTTTAAGTAATTAATTAATTATATTTTAAGGTCGTCCAATTAGTATTTTAATCAGTGAAAGTTCAAATTTAATTTGAATATATTTATTTTATTATATAGGTGTCAGCTTCAACGGTGCTACAGGAGACTTGCAACTATATAAGAAACTTACACAGAGAAGTGGATGATCTGAGTGACCGTTTATCTGAGCTTTTGGCTTCAACTGATTCTGATAGTGCTCAAGCAGCCATTATTAGAAGTTTGCTTATGAAGTAGATAATAATCAATACTCTTAATTTGGTCCCACATTTCTGCATTTTCTCCTCCTCTCTACCATATGTATTTTTATTGTATTGCTATATAGATGTAAAATGCAAGGGTATTGGTCACTATGTAGGTCAAGATAAGGGTTAATATGGGCTTTTGCTCCATGTTTATCATAAAAACCCTTTTTGAAAACTTATTTTGTAGTAACTAATATTATCAGTCCAGTTTAATAATAATAAGCAGACTCTTAACTAGGCTTTTGTATTTCTCCATTTTACTGTAGCATTAATGAGTTATTAATTACAACTATATATGATATCATCAATGTTCTTAACTTCTAGTATATTATTTTTTAAAGCATTTTGTATTTAGAAATTACTTATTTAATTTGATATACTATTAATTAAAATTTTATATTCTCTTAGATAATGTGCAATACGTATGAACTTTGGTTACATTTTATTAATTAATTAAAATTTCAAATGTTTAGGCTAACTGGTTAGCAGCCAAAGCTATCGATTATTATTTTTATATAATTCTTTTAGTCAATTAAATTTCTATTGAGATTTATATTTATATTCTCATAATTTTTTTAAAATAATTATAATATTTTACTGAATCAAAATTTCATTGACTAATATATATAAGTTTGGTTACATGCTAGTTAATTAATTAACTAATGTAGATCGAAGTTGCATAAATCTGAGTTATATGAGAAACCTTATTATGAGAATCCGTGGACCCAAAATGGCCTATCTTTGAAGTTGACAGTCCATAACATGTGACTTTACCCCCACACTTATTTTTATAATTAGTCTGCTGAAATGTTTTCAATTTGGTTTGAAGGCGAAGAATCACGGATTAAAAGTTTAATATAATTGAATCAGAATCAGATGGAATATCTATTACATATATTTTTGTTATTCATTAAAGTGAAATTGACATTTTCATACAAAAAGAAACTTCTCAAGCGTTGTTAATTCTTCACTACCGTTTTCATTAGAAGGATTAGTAAAAAAAAAGCAAGCAATCCGTTTTATCCAAATAACCAGTGATCAATTCATCCAAGTCATGGGGTACTCGACCTGGTGAGAAATTTTTTACCAAATTTAGGATAAAATGAACATTATATGTGATTCGATGTGACTAGTAGACTGATTTTTAATTTTTTTTTTTTTATTGAATAGACTAAATTAAGAAAGATTTAACTTCAATTCCTACCTAGCTTCTTCAATATATATATATATATATATATATATATATATATATATATATATATACATCTTAATTAATTAATTTATCCAAATTTTCTTTTTCTTAAAAAATGAATTTTCAGGGTAAGAAAGAAAAAATGGAAATATTCATAATTTTCAAATTCATTTTCCTTTTTTTTTTTAAAAAAAAAGTTTGTATAAATTAATTAATTAAGATATATACATATAAATCACGGATTATATAACGTGGCAAATTCCATTGGCAATACGGCATTTCATGATGCTAGTTTTTAGTTTTTAGTTTTTGGATGAGAAAGAGGGAATATATATAATTTAAATTTATACATGTATGCATTTCTGAAATATATGACTTATTTGGATGGCCAAGTAATGATAAATTTTAATATAATACAATATATTTTTTTTTAATTATTAGTTTAGTTTCAATTTTCAACTGATTAATTAGCTATACCTAGTAACAAGTAGAACACTGAATCACCTAGTTTGCTCATTTTTGTCAAATGCTCTATATATGTTCTTGATACAACGAATATATTTGGCAAACCATGACTTCATCATTATTTTTTTTAAATTTACTCTTATAAATGTATGTTTATGAAACACCAAACACACTAATATTAATAAGAAAATAAATATATGTAATATCGTACATTTGATATGTGCACATATATAGTTTATATTTTACAATTGTATTTTAATTAATAAATGTTCCTATTTAGTTTAAAAATAGTAATTATTATTTTGGTCAAGGAGTTATTATGTGTCTATATAAAGCTAGGTTTTATACTCAGTCTATCATGTTATGTAATAGAGTTAAGAAATTATATTAAAAAAAAGGTTGTGAATGTTGTAAATGCAAACCTAAATCTAGCGAGAGAGGCAGTAAATCTGACCTAAAAGGCCAAACTTGGCCGTGTGGAGTGAGTTTGTTGGCCAAAAACAAGTAGGGTGCATTGTGTGTTCTTGTTAAGAAACAAATACTGGTTTTAGTGTTTAAAGGTGTTGTGTAATAGAAAAAAAATAATAGAAAATATTTAACATGTCTTAACACTATTTTGTACTACTCAAAATGAATTGAGAAACTATTTATTATGCTCGACACAAATAAAAATATTGCAACTTATATTCACAATTAAGAATAAGTTTTGCCGACACCAATTGCATATATCAATCCATGTATAACAATATGAGAAGCATAAAAGGTTCACTAAGTAAAAAAAATGGATATAAGAGTTATATTAATTATCTTATCATTTATTAGGACAAATCCAATAATTATAGGAAGGGACATATTATTCAATTTTAAAAAGGGAACACATTTTCTTTATATATTATTTTTCTTGTGAAAATGGAAAAGAAAATAAAGAGAAATAAAAGAAAGTCAAGGAAAATGAAGGAAATCATGGGATTAAAGAATTAATTTTTTAAAATAGATGGATTATTTTATTAATTTTATATAATTTCAGGGATAAAATAATAAATTACGCTAAAAATTTATAAAAATCAAGAGAACATATATCCTTTATCATAAGATGAATCTACCTCTATCACTTATTATTTTAGATGTATATAAAACAAGAATATATACTCTTAAAATAGGCAATAATTTTCTCACAATTAATTTAGACAAAATACACTATCTCAAATAAATCACAACATTTTATGAGGTTTTTTTTTTCACATAATAAATTTCTATTAGTTTTTCATCAGAGGAAACAAACACATAAGGACCTATTAATTGTACATGCACTGTGGAATACATGACTTTGGATCAAGAACGATAGGAATAATATTGATAAGCAATAAATCTAGTTTAACTAGTTTTATTTTCAAAGTTTCAACTAATTTATGCCGTTATCAGTATCTATATAATGTAACTATGGTAATTAAGAAGTTGAAAATTCTAATCCTTATTTGTCAGCTACGAATTATATTATTGTTTTATGAAAAATTATTATTTATATTAAATATATAGATTTATCTTATATATCAAAATAATAAGTGTTAAAATATTTTAATCAGTATAACTATTTTTTTTACGCTTGATTTACATGTCAATCCAATGACATTATGATATATATTTGGAGTAAATTAAAAAAGGTAATATTAATTTTTCTGATTTTGTTAAACTCCAAATTATCATTATAACTTATTTGAATTTATCATATTATAAATCTTAAAATTATATAATCATGGAGTGCTTAGTTTTTGAGGTTAAAGAATTCAATTATATATAAACTCATTCAATATCTTATATTTAATCAATATAAAATTTATTCTCATATCTAATCCCTCATTATTTGTCCTTCAATTATTCTTACCAATCTATTGTTGATATTGAGTCATTTTATTCTTGTAAGTGGGATCCTCTTAGCCTTGACCGGATGGAGTCTGTCTACCAAGCTCGATTAGAAGAGATAAACCAGATTCAAATATCCAAAGCAACAGAAGATGGTATAAATAATGTCTAAAGCTCGGGGATGGGGTTCCCCTTTGAAACATCTTCTTAGGCCTAGTAGGCCATCCCTTACTTTCCTTCAGCTCGATTTGCTGTTATTCTCCCCTCAAGTGGTAATTAGATAATTTTTTTTTAAATTTAATTATCACTTGATAAAAGCATCGAATTGTTATTAATCTTCTCTCAAGTGGTAATTGAATAATTTTTTTTTTAACTTAATTGTCACTTAATAAGCATATTCTTTTTAATAATTTATAAATTATTATGAACAAATTTCTCATTAAATTTATTTTTTTATGTAAAAAAAATTATCAATGTGAAAAAAAAAATAAAAATTTGGAGCTTAAAACTAATAAAATATAATAAATTCAATAGCTTCCGAAATGTTTTTTTGTTTTACTTGTTTATATATTTATTTATTTATTATTTTAAAAATAAGATAATATCACGGGTGATGTTTACTTGTTTGCGCAGCTATTTAGAAGATTTTGAGCTTAAAGTTTTTCCTTTCTATGACTGACCACTGACATGGAGGGCTTTCTTTCTTTTTTGTCATTTTCTTTTAATTATAGAGCACAAGCCTAAAGCCCTGAAAAAGACTATAACACTCAACTACGAGGAAATTAGGGAACCTCCATTAACATCCTGGAAGAAAATTTCAACGTTTTCATGCTCCTCTTTTCTTTATTTTGTGTCATTTTTAATATATTAAAAATATGGTGTAGTATAGGCCCTAATTTAACGATATATAATATACTCAATTTAACTTTATTTTAATTTTAAAATTAATTAGAGTTGATTAAATAAATTTTTTATTATCTAAACGATTTTGATCGATATATTTTCATAATTATAATAACTCTAAATCAGTATTTCTCTCTTCTAAATTATTTTAAATATATTTATTTATTTCTTATTTTCTTTTGTCATGTTGTGTTCAATTTTTTTAATCGAAACTTTTCTAAATTTGCGTTTTATATGTTTAAACCATTTTAATATTTATTTTTTAATCTTGTTCTTAATTGATACAACTTCCAATTTATTTTTAATGCTTTCATTATATATTTTATCAGTTTTAGTATGGCTACACATTTATTTTAGTATCCTTATTTCGGCAACACTTCTCTTAAATACATATTGTCACTTTATTGTCCAACACTCATTGATGTATAACATAGTCGGTAGAATAATTGGTTGAGTAATAATACAATATAATTTTCTTTTCAATTTATTGAGAATTTTGTTGTCATATAGGATTTATTTATGTGATAAACCTTCATTTCAACCACCTATTTTTTTTTCTTATGGCTATTATTTTTTTTTTTTCACAATCTCTATTTTTTTGAAGGATTGGATATATATATTTAATATGGGTGGTTTGGAATAATATCACTCCATCTAGATTAATTTTCTCATTATCTTCACTTTAATTTTCACTAAATTTATAATACATATATTTTGTTTTATTTCTACTTAATTTAAAACTTTTGGACTGCAAAATGCTCTCCACAATTTTAATTTTTTATTAACTTCCACTTGTATCTTATATATTAACAAAATATTATTTGCAAACATTATATAAGAAGACATTTCCTTTTCATAACCAAATAAAAAGGTAACAATTAGCTTTGTAACTTTGATGTCGCCTATAAATTTGAATACATTTTTAATGTAAATACAACAATCTATGGTAGCTTTCATTAAAAAATAATACTTTTTATTTCACAACCTTGGTGTAATTCCCTTGAAAATGTGAAAAATAAACCTTATATGAATTCTTTATATTTTTCGTGTGTTTGATGTTATACCGACTGAATAATTTCCCGATTAAATATTGAATAAAGTAAAACACTTTATTAAACAGGCGTCCATCAAAGCATTTTGTCTTGTGACGTAAAGTGATCTTTAACAAAAATAATTACTATATATATATAATTCCCTATTTACATCAATTTTTCAACTCGTCAATCAACCTTTAAGGGAATAATATGTAAATACATCGCATTATCAATATTACTTGCATTCATTAAATTTAAATTTGAAACGTATAACAAACTAGGACAACAGCATCATTGGCTATAACAATTCCACAGTCAACCCAATTAAAAGGCCCTAATTCATTTTCCAAGCCCAACCCATCAAACCCAATGGTGGCCCAATTTTCCAATTTGAGTCTAATGATGAGCCGAAATCAGTCTTCCTTTGGCTGTTGGATAGAAAAGGAAGTAGAAAAATGGAAAGAATCAAAGAAGCGATGAAATTCCCAATGCAAAACAGCAAAAGATGTCTGCAAAATTCATTCAATTCTAATTGCTTCAAACATTAATGGCATGAAATTCAATTACTTGTCCAAAATCAAATTTATTTCAGCTCACTACTGACTATTTTATTGCAGTTACCAACCACAACATAAGGATGCCAAGGAATTTGCTCCTTTTGTTTATAATAATTCTATTAGTTTCAACATTAAATCCCTATCTATGGTTAGCGCCTCCCAGATGCAACTGATTCAGCTGAGAAGAGGTGACTCACTCGTGAAAGAACTGAATCCTGTGCAGGATCATAAGGATGGTCTTTCGAAGGAATTTCCAGAATTGCAGGAACAGGCTTGTTACAGCTATCTACTAGAAACCTTATCATATTTGCAACCTGAAAATTCAGAGTGGCAATTATCACATCTTAATCCATTATTAAACTAAGTTGACAGGAGAGAAGCCGAAATATGAAGGTGCATTATTTTTCAGCATTCTTATGTGGAGGAAATTGATCTGTACAACAACATCAATTAGTTTTGGATCAAGGCTTAATAAAGTTACTTATAATCACAACAGAGTACAAGAGAGCCAGGTTCAAGAAACATGATCTTTGCATTGATCAAGATCTGACACTATACCACTATGGTTAATCTTAAGTGCTGCTTTCTGTAAAAGAACATCAAGTCCAACAGATATTCAGGATCAGCAGTCTTAAGTAGGTCAGTCTAATTATTAACCCACTAAAAATACTATACGCAAATTCTGATTCAGAAGAAGATAGCTCCCAAAAAGTGATTTTCATCTTCTCTGTATCACTAGGTGCGATACGCTTTTATGCTGAAAATGGCCAATCTCAACAAGCATTCCAAAAAGTCAAACACGTGGCAAGACACAAATGACCACACTGCAAAGCATAAACTTGACACCAAACTGAATGAGCAATTTAATTAATACAATGTCATCTCTGATATATGTCTCAGACCCAAACTGTTTTCAATTCATAACTCAAGAAGCTTTCCAAGGATCACTGCACCTAATAATTTTACTTATCATTATACTTTTAGGATGCAAGAGTTTGGAACATTCTTTTCACATTTGACTGTCAACAGTTTAAGGCTAAAGTGAGAGTATTCATATAAGAAAACAGCACGCAATCATAAAAAATATTAAGAATTATGCGGCATTAATTGTGAGAAATAACTTACAAATTGACTTATCAACACAACGGCGATATCCTCCCTTGTTGTGAAATCCTTAAATGCATCTTCAATTTGTTTAATGGTTGTTTCTAAGAGAGCCACAAATTTTCCATGAGCATAAAAAAATAACATAAAAAAATCAAATTAAAAAAATTAAGAAGGTTTCTCTGTTCAATAAGTAACTAAGGTGAGACGAAAAAAATTTAGAATACAACAACAGGTATTCCAACTTGTAGATGCAGAATTGCAAGTATGATTTGTTATCCTCCGTTTTATTGGTAATAACATTGACCGCGAACAAATCAATGTTTCGTCAATCAGCAATGAACTCTTTGATTCAAAGAAATAATTACATGTAATGCAACAAAGTTGAAAATCAAAAATCAAACTTTGGGGAATGGGTTATAATGTCCTACGGAAGTCAAATTACTAATGAAGAACAAAGAATAAACATTGTAAAATTAAAAGACTACCAATATCTTGGTGACTTGGACATCAAATTTTATAGCATTTGTCAGAGATTTCAAAACAAGCCTCAACTCCAAAAATATGGGACAAGCATATAATCATATGGTTACTCAAAGCCTGTGTAAGGCAAATATACACATGGTTCCGCTCAAAAAGTTATTCAAAACAAATATTATAGATAGTTCCTCAAACATCTTTGTTTTGTGGGTCTTGTATCCAATCTTTATTCAAAGCCCTTCCGAGAAATTACATTTACACATTTGTCTTTAACTTTATACAAAAATTTCTCTTGTCATTTAAGTATGATAATGATTATGTAGTTCGAGTACAAACTACACGAAGTAACACTTGCATGATAATTCATGGTAGTTCAGAAAATACTGTTATGAACCAGGTTTAGGTAACATTGCATTAAAAATTCAAGAGCATACTTGAGTCAACAAGAAGATAATTTGTCTTCCGCCGCAAATCGACATTACCAACTCCAGCAAGCAAAAAACCAACAACTGAATCCTATATAAAATGAACAAATGAACAGAACATCAGATATGCTACAAGAATCCATCGTATTAGATGATATATACGTGATTCGTTTGCAATTCCCAATCACAAAACCCGAAACAAGATACAAAAAAAAATGCAATTATTTACATGATCAAAGTCAATATACACATTTACTTCTCAAAAATTAAACGTTTAATATTGAATTTGATTTACGCGACATCAACAATTTATTATCAATTACAATGTAATGAAGCTTGAATTTCTTATTAGACAACAATAGTAATTAATTATTATTATATTCTCACCTCATCTGCTACCATTGCAATGAGAGCAGAGTTGCTAGTACGGATTTGAGCTCTGTTAGCCATTTACGATAAATGATGCAACTGCAAAAGAACAATAAATATAATTTACAAAGGAATAAATAAAATTGAACACCTAAATTATAGTAGAAAATAGCTGTTGATTAAATTTTTTAGAAACAAAGATTAAAAGGACCGACTTCAAGAAGAAGAAGAAAAAGTTATTTCCAGTCTGGGTGTTTCACTCGATCAATCAACCGCTGGATCCACGAAATCTCTGAGAGAAGGGTATCAGAACTTGCATGGATTTGTACGATTTATTAACCTTTTTCGGCTTTTCCTGACGTCTATACAATCTGTTTCTTTATTGGGGAAGTGCAAAACGAAGGTTCCTTAGTTTGGCTGTTTCGGTGAGGGAAAAAAAAAAAGAAGCCAAACTGTTGAAAATATTTTAGCTCAACTTGATTAGTTTTGATTGCCACTAAAAGAAAAAAAAAATATATTTATTTATTTATTAATATCAAAATAAAATTTGAATTATACACTTAAATAAGCTCGTGTTAAGTATAATATAAAGTATATTAAAATTATATAAAATCTAAATGTTATATTAGACTCCAATTTATTATTATAATATTCAAACTCGATTCGATTTATTATTTAAACGCCTTGAATTCAATTTAATTAAATTAAATTTAAATATTTTATAAGTTGAAATTAAATAATTTACGAATAGTTTTATTTATTTATACATTTAATTTGAATCAATTCAAATATTTTATATGTGTATTATAAAATCTGAAATTCACACCTAATTAAGATAACAATATATGATAGAAAATGAGTTTAAAAATTAAGTTATTATATATAAAAAAATTATGAATAAGGATCCATTTATTTCGAGAAAAAAAAATATTTTTGAAAAATATTTTTTTAAATATTAACTTTCTATTATTTGATTATCATGTAAAAATTAGTTAAAAATATTAAAAGTTTCCATTTATTAAATTATAAACATATTTAAATTTATAAAAATTTCATAATTTTAAATTTCATTATTAAATATGAGAAAAATACATAAAAATAATAAATTATAATGATCATTAACAGTTGGTGGTAGTCGACGATGATCATCATAACTGGTAGTAATTATCAATTGTTATTGACGGTGATTATGGATGATTGACAAATTAATAAATGTGGAGTAATTGATCAAAAAAGTTATCAAATTTTAGGGATGGTGGTCACTAACCATAAAAAATTTTTAATTTAATTATTGATCTTTCAAAATGGATTCAATTAATGATTACTGAATGGATTTTTGTCGAATTGTACACATGACATATCATATGTATAAGATTTTACACATCATCTTGCTATATAAATTAAAATATTACGTCAGACTATCATATCAGTAATTAAAAAAAATCAAAATTTAGTGAATTTTAAAATAATTTATATATTTTTTTATATTTTTATTCTTTTAATTATTTTTTTCCATTTCAAAATATTCATTTAATTTTTCATTAATATTTTCTTAATTATTTTTATTTTTTATCAAAAAATTTTTAATTCCTTTAAGTGGAAATATTTTTTTAATATGGTTATTAAAATTTAGCTGACATAGCATTTTATGTGGCAATATGATGTGTAATATTTTGTACATGTAGTATGCCACGTATATGATTCGACAAAAAATTCGTCTGGTGAATATCATCTGAAATCATTTTAAAAAATTTGTGACCAAATTAAAAAAAAATTTCGTTTAATAACCAACTCGAAATTATCTCTAAAATTTAGTAACTTTCTAAATCAATTGTCCAATAAGTATGTGTTTATAATTTTTTTTTATTATAATAAATTTATCAAAATTTGAAAAATTACTTTTTTTTTCTAAAAAAAATTCATTTTACTTAAAAATAACATAGTTTTTATTCATGAAAATATTTTCCATTGATTAATTTGTTAAAATGTTTTAAACATTAAAAAAAAATATATAAAAAATATTTTTCATGAAACAAAATAAAGTCTAAATAATTTAAAAAAAAAACAAATAGTTAATATGTATTCAACTTAAAATTTATTATAAAATTTAGTAGTGGACATTATTTTATACTTATGTCTTATTTGATTTAGCTATTTATAAAATTATTAATTATGATGATAACTGTTAGATGATAGTTGATGGCTGATAGCTGTTAGATATTGACTGTTATCTAACAGTCGATTATTGTAAATATTTGATAAAATTATTATTAGTTGTTAGCTGTATTATGTTGAATGATGAATAAGAATAAATATTAATATTTATTTTTATTTAAATATTTTTTAAAATGATAATTTAATATTTTTTATTTT
Source organism: Aleurites moluccanus (assembly GCA_948193065.1). Taxonomy (NCBI): domain Eukaryota; kingdom Viridiplantae; phylum Streptophyta; class Magnoliopsida; order Malpighiales; family Euphorbiaceae; genus Aleurites; species Aleurites moluccanus. The sequence continues at coordinate 13,224 of CANXYC011704033.1, forward strand.
AAAAAGTATAAATTTTTTAAAATAATTTTAAATTTAAACTTTTATAAACATGTTTAACTACTTTATAACTAACAACTCTCATTAACCAAATGTTATAATGTATATAATAGAAATAAAAAAACTAACAGCTTTATAAATTTTTTTTATTAAATATCCACTTAATTTTGATTATTTTTTTTATTTGACTTATATTTTCTTAAAATATATTAATTATTAATTATAATTATTAATTTTTATTATATTTAAATATTATTTTATGATAATTTTTTTATTTATAATATGATACAATAAGTTTTAATATCAATTTCAGTTTTGTTGTTGAAATTATTATGAATTTTTTCTATTATTATTATTTTTAATTTAATTTTATGATAGAATTATAACAAATTGATATAGAATCGATAAAAAAAAAATCTTAAATTTAGAATAACTTTATTTATTTACTTTTATTGAATTTGTAATCAATTTTTTTATTTACTTTTATTGAAATTCACAAATTAATATCACTTAATAAACTAAAAAAAAAAAAATTCTCTCAATAAAGGCTAACAACCAACAGTGTAATAAATGAACTTGACCGAGTTGAGTTAAGGCTAAGCTAAGCTAAATTATTTTGGCGAAACTCAACTTGAATATATATATATATTTTTTGTCATTAATCAAAAACCTAAACTCAACTCACTATTCATAATGAATTTGAGGTGAATTCAAGTTGCTACATTTGTATAAAATTATGATAAAATGATATTATTATTATTATTTAGCACTTAAAGAAGATATTGAGATTTGAATTTATTATCTAAATTATGTATAACATTATTTTTGTTTTTAAGTAAAAGAATGAGTCTTTTTTCCTTTTTTTTTTAGGGAATAAAAAGATAGAATATTTTATTAATGGATTATAAAGTTGAAATATTATTAATGTTAGTTTTTGGCTTGTTTGGTTTCCAGTTACATGGAAATGAGAATGAAAATAACTCAATAAAAATGAAATTATGAGAAAATAAATTAATATGTAAATCTTGTATTTTTTTTTTAAGTAAATAAAACGATGATATAAGAATAAAATTATATGTAATGTGAACACATAATTAAATAATGATCTTTCAATAAAATTTAAATTCAAATAATAAATAATTTTATTCATTTAATGATAAAATTTCTATAAAATATAGATAAAAATATATAAAAAATAAAAAAAATCCATTTCAATTAAATAAAAAAATAAAATTAAAAGAAAAAACGTTGAAAAGTATACTTATTCCCATTTTTCTATTTTTGCATATTCACTCTCCTCTTTCAGTAATAAAAAAAATTAGAATATTTTAATTTTATTTCATATCTTTTATTTTAATTATTACTATTTAGATCAATCAAATAATTTAGAAATAAATATTTTATTTCAAGTTTGAATTAATCAAACAAGCCGCTAATATATATTTTTTTAAGAAATCATGTATATACATAATTCACATAAAACTCGGTTCAAAACTTTGAACCGAAGAATTCGGATTTTCGCCGGCAGCCAACCCAAGTTACAGTCCTAGATTGTAGTCCGTAGACATAAGCCAGCCTAAGCCATTTGCAAGTGGACCAGGTCCGTTGGCTGTGGAGTGGGCCAAAAGCCCAAAACCCGAATGCAAGTGTGACATACCACATTGCCTAACTAGATTTCACAGTCAAAATCTGGTCCGACGCGCGTCGTCTGCTTCCTCTGCAAGATTCTCATTCTCTTCTGTATTTCAATCCAAAGCCCTCATTCGATCTTCAATTTCTCTTTCCTCTGTTCCAAACAGGTAACTAAATTCTACTAATTTTTCCTTAATTTTTGATAATCGAATCATTTGGTGAATTTCATTCATTTGAATTCAGTGATAGCTCCTGTATTTAGGGTTAGTTTTTGATGAACTTTGGCGCAACAGAGTTTCATTGCCGGATTAGTGAAATTTTTAGTTTTCCTTTAATTACTTGTAATTTCTGATGAATTAATTTGTCAATTGTTTTCGATTCGGTTTACAACAAACGGACCCCAGGAGGATTGGTGTACTTAACTTGTGTAGGTAGATTTGACGTTCATGGTTTCTGGTTTTCATTCCTTTAGGTATTAGAATCATGAATCGAGATGGGTATATTGTAGAAGTAACAGGCCTCTCTCCCAAAGTTACTGAGAAGGATCTCTATGATTTCTTCTCCTTCTCTGGTGCAATTGAACATGTTGAAATTGTAAGGTATGTCAATTTTTTTTAACCCATTAGTATTAAGTAGTAGCTTACAATTTGTTGATACAGGAAAGTTCTTTTGTATGAATGAAACAGGTCTGGTGAACATGCGTGTACAGCATATGTTACATTCAAAGATGCATATGGTCAAGAAACTGCTGTCTTACTCAGTGTGCGTGTTCTCCCAAAAACTATTACTTGTTATTGTATTGGATTTTGTGTTGTTTCCATTTCAAGCAAGTGCGGTTGGTTTAGTTGAAAGTTCCATGAATAAACCCACTAGAATCATTATGTGTGTTCCTGCTGTCTTTCTTGTTTTACATAAACTTGCAAAAGATTTTCTTTGATAATGCATAAGCTGCCATAATGACGATAAACTTTAGGAAGATTTTTTTTTTCTTTTCAATAAATTCTGAATTAACTCGAAATTTCTCTTGGTTTTTATGTGGTGAACTTCTCTGGAAAAAAATCAGTTTCAAGAATGTAGATGTAGAAGTCATTCCATTAGTAGTGATAATTGTGATATTGATAGTAATTATTATGCCTCTAATGATGCTGGTAACACCTGTATTTTTGCAGATGGTGTGAACATCAAATATGCTTCTCTTTTTGCTGTCTTCTTGTCAGAGTTTATGAATTTAGGGCTATTAATTAAGCTTATCTTAACCAATAATGTGGATACTATCTGTTGTTGTCTCTATGGATACCATCTGGCTCTTGCTTCCATCACTTGTCCCACTTCTAATGGGTTGTTTTCTTGTAGCATCACAGCTTCTTGGGTTATTCCTAAAAAGATTATGTTTCCATATGATATTGGTTTAATATTGTAGTACTCTTTGCAGTTTATTAGTTTTTCCATTGAAATGTGCAGGTCGAATGCTAGTTTGATTTTCGTTTGCCCTATTTGTCCTCATGTAGACTGTACGAAATATTGATTGTGTATGTTTTAATTTCATGTTGCCTTCTGTCAATGATCATAGGGTGCTACAATTTTGGACCAACGTGTATGCATAACACGCTGGGGGGACTATGTAGATGAATTTGATTTTTGGAACAGAGCTTCTTCAAGGATTGAAGATGAAACTGAATCGACTGTATGTGCTCTATGTCTATGTTGTGCTCATACTCTGATATACAAGTAGATTTATTATTCTGAAGCATTATTAAGTAAATTAATGTTTCATTCTGTAGCTGTCCCCACAAAGAAGTCAACATGTTCCTAGTGCAGGAGAAGCAGTGACAATGGCTCAGGATGTGGTCAAAACCATGTTGGCCAGGGGATACGTGCTGGGAAAAGATGCATTACACAAGGCAAAAACTTTTGACGAGTCTCATCAAGTTTCTGCAACTGCTGCAGCTAAGGTTGCTGAGCTGACAGAGAGAATTGGCCTTGCTGATAAGATTTTTGCTGGCATGGAAGCAGTTAAAGCTGTGGATCAGAAGTACCATGTCTCCGATATGACCAAATCAGCTGTATCAGCAACAGGAAGAACAGCTGCCGCAGCAGCAAACACTGTGGTAAACAGTAGCTACTTCTCCAAGGGAGCTCTTTGGATGTCAGATGCATTGAATCGAGCAGCCAAAGTTGCTGCTGATTTGGGTAGTCGGGGTGTTCAACAATGAAGTGTATGTGTGCAGCTTAGATTGATATTGTATATCCTACATAGAGATTGTAACTCGTTGATAGTTTTATACTTGTATAGTACTTGCTGGTTATTCCGAGGGAAATAATAAGCTGTTTGTGTCATTATTTTGTGTAATGTTTAAGAGCACCATTATATTCTTATGCCAGTATATCATGATGGGCTTAATGGCATTATTATTTTTCTGCCGTTTTTCCTTCTGCCAATCTGTAGAATGTTAACCTCTGGGGTTGCCTTTTGTGTGCCTTTGTAGTCCATTTTTCTGATTTTTTCCTTTCGGAGGAAAAAATTAGCAAGACAAAGCAACCGGAGAGCCAATATGGCCTTGTTTTTATTTTTATTTTAACTTGGATATGCTTTTTGATAAGGGATGAAAAGTAAGCCACAGTTCTCGCTATGTTCAGTAAGGATTCACTGCTAAAATATTTTGATAATTAAGTCATCAATGTGCATAGCAGGAGCATTTCGAAAATGCAATTTCGTATCATCTATTATCACATCTTCCTTCCTATAAACATTTCACTGTTTTCGAGCTCAGTCAAAATTTAGTAGTTGTCATAAATTTGCAAGGGAAAGGGGTTAGTCTGCCAGCAAATGAAGAAAATACAAGCTTTCTTTGCAGCCCAAATGGAATGTTCAGCGGTGCAACCAATAAAATATTAAAATTGATTTCAGTTCAGTTTGCTGTGTCCTAAGATCATCTGTCTATCTGGATTCTAGAGTCCAAAGTCCGAACGCGACGTGACATTGACTCCATTACCAATATACCGCGTCGGTGGGCTTGACTTAGAGAAGTAATAAATAATAACTCTCTTCTTCTCTCTCTCTGATCAGATCTATTGCGAATACTCTTCTTCTTCTTCTTTTCTTCTTCACTTTTTAAATGTACAGAAGGCAATTGTCGAGATCGTAAACGAGTTCGAGGCATTTCTTTGGAGAATGGACCCAGTATCGATTCGGGTTCCGTACAGGAACCTGAAGAAGGAAGTGGAGGTGGAAATGGTCGGAGTAGAAGAACAGTATCACCATCGGATCCGTTTAGACTCTTCTTCTTCTCTGAATTCTAGTTCGCAGATTCCTAATAGTGACCCCAATTTCTCGTCCCCGGTCGCGTCCAGATCTAAACATTATAGCTTGATAACTCTCATTCTTAGTTGTACGGTCGCCGCCGGCGTTCAATTCGGTTGGGCCTTGCAGCTCTCTCTCCTAACTCCTTATATACAGGCAAGTGAAAATTGTTTTCCAATCCTAAAACCGTGTATGGCAGGTTTTTCATTGTATTACTTATTCTGGTTAGGTACTGGCTTTTGTGAATTGAATTCTGAAAAAGATGAATCATACATACTTTGAACTGGTTGATCTTGTATGAGATTGTAAATGTTTGGTATGCAATTGAGGAATTCTACTTTTGAGAATATGTCATGATTTTATTTCTGACATGTCTAAATTGATTGTTGGTGACGTCAAGCATTATCAATTAATTGGCGATAGAAGTAAAAACTTTACAGTCTTGTTAATTGAGTATGTATTATGGTGCAGTCTTCAAATGTAGCTAGTAGTTTTCTGTTTATTCGCTTTAACGTAGTATAATCATGTATTTTGAGGTAAAAATGAAAATAACTCGAGGGGGAAAAAAGAACTGCTGATTGTCATATATTTCGAAGCAACATTTTTTGGGTTTTTTGTAATTTTCTTTTTCAACTGAGATGTTGTGGTGAAGTTTCTTTAATTTCGGTCGTTTGATGCATATTTGCAAATATGCAATCTACTTTCATCATTGAGTTTAGTTTTATTTATTTATTATGATCATGTCTAATATTTGAGTTTTTATTTATTTTATTTTTTTTGAGATTATACATTTGTTTTTTTGGTTAACTCTTCTTCACTTTAACTGATTGTTGCAGACACTTGGTATAGAACATGCCTTTTCCTCATTTATTTGGCTTTGTGGTCCTATAACAGGCCTTTTGGTAAGTGATGCTTAATCATCTTTTTTCCCCCTCTATTTTTTTGATTAATTTGCCTGAATTTTAACACTTTGAGTTAATTTCTTAATGAACTTGAGATCTACAGTGATGCACTGAGTGTCTATCTGAATTCGCAATAAGTTACATTATGTTGGAATTTCTATGGCGTACAAACATATCTGATTATCAGTCATTTTAATTGGATGTTACATATGCCTGTACCAAATTTACATTAATAAGTTGGTCAGAACAGAGGCAATTTTTCATTCATTTTTGTTTTTATCGTCCTGGAAAAAAAAAATTGTATTACCTAGTTATGATCTTTTAGAAGTAGGTTCTCGGGTAGTAACACCTTAGACATCTCCTCCCCTAACATTTTTGCATGTAGTGATTACACTCACTTTGAACCTGCAGCCTCTTGGTTGCAAGTCCAAGACATTTTCCATTATATTGTACTAGATAATGTTCCTTCCTGATTATTCTAAAATAATATGCTAATCTGATTAGTTGATTATACCTTCATTTCAATATTGACCTCTATTGCTTTTTCTTCCATTTGCATCGAAAAATCAGATGGTAACTGATATATTTGCAACTTTTCTGCAAATGCACTTTCGGCATCTATCTACAGTAAGCAGCCAATTTGGTGTGCTTGGCATTTTAAGACAATTAAGATAATCATACTTTTTGTACTGTGTTGTTTTTGTCTTCCTAATGAATTGTTGTTTTTGTCTTCCTAATGAATTGTTGTATGTGATGAAGCAATATAGTTGTAAATCATTTTAGCAACAAACAATTGATTCAATTTGTTCAATTAGTTTCATCTTCCCCTACTATTATTTAAAGTTGTACTAATAATTATATTTCTGATGTTTAGGTTCAACCTTGTGTTGGTATTTGGAGTGATAAGTGCTCTTCAAAATTTGGAAGAAGACGGCCTTTTATTCTTGCTGGATCTCTTATGATCTCAGTTGCTGTAAGTATTGATGAACCAAAAATTTAATTTTAGCGTGTATTAATGCATACTTTGTTTTATATCAGCTAAACTAAGTGTTATAATTTAGGTGATAATAATTGGATTTTCTGCAGACATTGGATATATATTAGGGGATACAAAGGAGCATTGCAGGTGCTTTTTCCCTCTCTTCATTTGTTGTATTTCATTCCACAAACATGGGTTTAAGACTTACCATCTCATCTATGGAAATGCAGTACGTTTAAAGGCACTCGAACAAAGGCAACTTTTGTTTTTGTGATTGGGTTCTGGTTGCTGGATCTTGCTAACAATACAGTGCAGGTGAGCATGCTGTGCCTTTTCCTTACTGCTGTATGAAAAGCAGTGATATTAATTGCAGTGGTATTATTTCTGTATCCAAGCGAATAATGAGTCTTTTAATATTTGTAGGGACCAGCTCGTGCCCTTCTGGCTGATTTATCAGGTGCCTTGTTGTTTTTCTAATTTTATTTTTCTCATTCATTTTATTATAGAATTAGCAATATTTTTCTATCTGGATTTTTTGTTCCTTTAAGAGGAGAAACAATGAGGGGGGAGAAAGTGAAGAGACAGAAAACAAGTTTCTCGTCTCTTGTTTGGGAAGTGAGGAAAAAAAGGGGGAAGAGAAATGAGAAGAATTTTTCTTATTGATTAAAGTTACTTTGATGTCCTTTACATTTTTTCATGGAAGATTTAATTATAGGGTAAAGTTGTAAAAGCAATGATTTTCACCCCAAATTTTGGCTGGCCCCCGGAAGACAAAATTCCCCCAATTCTTAGCCTCACATCCTTTCATTTTCACCAGCTTTCCAAACAAGGGGAGGTGAGAACATTCTCATATTTCCCCCACCATTTCTCTCCCCATAGAATATTCTCATATTTCTCCCACCATTTCTCTCCCCATACTTTCACCCCTTCCAAAACGAAGGGTTAATCTTGGATTTTTAGTACCACAACATGCATGCTAATGCAAAACATGTTGAGATGTGTTTTTATTGTAACGTAGGTCCTGATCAACGCAATTCAGCAAATGCTGTATTTTGCTCATGGATGGCTGTTGGAAACATTTTAGGATTTTCTGCTGGTGCTAGTGGAAGTTGGAACAGGTAAAATTTTTTAAATTAATTTGTGGTATTGAGTGGTTCTGCAGACTTGCTTGTGCAACTTTTGTGGTGTTTGCTTTCACTTCATCATTATCTATCTAAACCTGAAGAAACGTTGAATTTTACATGACCGGAGGGCTCCTTTTTCCTATTAACACATTTTATCATTACTATGTTGTCATTATTTAATTTCTACCCAAAGAAATTGGATTAATTGATTCATTTGATTTACTCTTGCAAAGCAGGTGGTTTCCTTTCTTGATGAGTAAAGCATGTTGTGAAGCTTGTGGAAATCTGAAAGCGGCATTTCTTGTTGCAGTTGTGAGTTCCATTGACATATATAAGGTTCTTCAGAAAGGGTTTTGGGAATCGGGAAATTTGTGTCTGTTTTAAGTCAATGGATAGATTTCAGTGGGCAAGAACTAGAGAGTTCTTGTAGGACTTGAAAATTTATCAATCCTTAATACAAATCAATATCAATCTCATAATAACAAACCCTAGTTCTTGAGAGAAGAGTTTTGGGAATTTCTTTGTTATTTCATTACTTCAGCTCAGAGAGAGAGAGAGAGAGAGAGAGAGACAAAGTATTTATATACAAATGGACCATACTGTCCAGCTCATTAACCTATCTGAATGACAAAATCAAAAATAAGTAACAAACTATGTAACTAACCATAGTAACTACAATTTAGCTAAGTAACTAAGTAACTGTACAGCAAATAATTGAAGTATTTACAGGACTGCACTCCGCAAAATCTATGAGAGGAAAAGAATGCACAAATTCAAGAATAAGTTCTTTTGGGATTTCAGTCTGTTGTTGCATACAGAATCTTTTATGTTCAGAACCAGTTTTTTGGTTGAAGAAATTAATGTAATGCAACTTCCACATGCATGAGTTGCCAAGGTCTTGGGTTTATTAATTTTTGAGGTTCCGAATTAGTCTCCTTGAAGTTGATAGAGAGAATAGTTGTGAGCCACTTAAAAAGTAACATGTAACAATATTAACAAAATTACAGAAAGAGAAGGAGAAAGCCAGCTAAGATGCTAGGAGCATGTGCCGAACTTGTTTGTCAATGAGAAACATGATTAGGAATGTAGAATCATATTTTTTTCAATTGTATGCTTGGTTTGAATTACCAATCTCTCCGATTGTCATTTGATTGTATATGCATTTATTTCTTATGGGTGTCCTATGAAGGTGGCTCCGGTAACTTCCTTTCATTCATCTTTTGATCATGTTTCTTTTTGTTATCTGGTGAGATTGCCTCTTGAGCAGTCTGAGAGTTTTCTATTGCCTGCTGGTACCAAAATTTATATTATTTTACTTGAGTCCAATAATTTGTTGTCATATGTGCAGGTCTTCCTGACTCTTTGCACTCTTGTGACTATATATTTTGCGGATGAGGCTCCACTTATTAAAAATCAGCCCCATCGTTTATCAGATTCAGCTCCATTGTTAGATGATAATGGTCTTGAACTTTCAAAATCAAAGTCTGACATGCCAGTTCTCAGCAATTCTGATGGGGACAACATTAATAAGTGCACTGAACCAAATGTGAAACAAAAGCATGCTGTTGCCAACTCCAGTGAGGATAAAAATGAAAGTTTTGGTGATGGACCTGGAGCAGTATTAGTTAATTTGTTGACTAGTTTACGGCATATGCCCCCTGGAATGCATTCTGTGCTTCTTGTTATGGCTCTTACTTGGGTAAGCTTTTTATTTACTCCAGTGACAACGCATGAATTTTTATTGGGGGGCCAACTTAAAAATTCCCATGAAAAAAATATATTCCTTTTAAAAATGAATGTAAAAATTAAATTTTGAGAAAATTTGAATATAACTATCAGAATAGGACAAAAAAAAGAAGAGAGAAATTTCATTAAGATGATATACTTACATTTGTAAATTTCATGTAAATTTAGTATTAGATTGTTGAAATCAACAATGCTTTTTAGTATAAATTTCAAGTTTAATATATTGAAATAAAAAAAAATTACAAAATAAAAACCAAATATATCAAAATATAACCAATCACAAACTATTTTTGTATTTCAATCTTATAGTTTTTAATATTAATTTTTCTTGCGATAAAATTCTACTAATTTTTATTTTTTATTTTTTTACTTTGATTAAATTGGTACTCAAAATATATATTTTGTGGTTTAGAGAAAGACTAATAATATTATGGTGCACGCAAAAAATTATTTTTTTTAAATATGTATTATATTTTCTATAATGTAAGATTTAAGTCTTATACCATATAATATTTTTTCTTATTTTAAGTATTTACTTTTTTATTATTTTAGTTGCAAATTTTAAGTTTTAATATCCCAATACACATATTTTTTCTATATACTTAAAAATAAAAATTAAATTTTGAGCTTGGGAGCCTCCTTTAAACTTGTCCTGATTTTATGACTTGTAGGTTTTTCTTTCCTAGTTGATACCCAAAGCACATCATTTAATAAAAAAAAAGTTGACTGGATTTTTTTTTTTTTGACGCTGAAAGGACCACTATAACCCTAAAAATTATGAAAATTTCAGGGGGCCCAGTGCTCCCCTTGGCCCATACATGGTTCCATCCATGATTGATTGTACCATTGTTTCCAGAATTCTATGGTTCTTGATTAGTTAGGGTGATCATCTGTTTATCAATAGTGCTTGCCATCAATGTTTTCTACAGATTTAAGCTGAGCCATATTTTCTTCAATTTATTTACCCTTTTCTTGATTTTCATTGTATGTAGTTGTCCTGGTTCCCTTTCTTTTTGTTTGGTACGGATTGGATGGGTAGAGAAGTTTATCATGGAGATCCAAAAGGGAACTCTGATGAAGTAAAGTTGTATGATCAAGGTGTCAGAGATGGTGCATTTGGTTTGCTACTGAATTCAGTAAGAACTCAAAACTGATGCATTTATTGTTTTATTTTTATTAGATAGTATCGTACTTCTATTTTTTTTTCATATAAGCCATCCTCTGAGTTAGTTAACACTGGAGAGACTCGGTTACAAATTCCAAAATGTGAATAATCAAAGCAATATTATGAAGAGGCTTGAAATAGGAATATAAAAAGATTCTGCCATTTAATAATTCTAAAATTGGAAAATTTTAACTTAAAGAAAAAGATGAGTACAATTGAGATAAATGTCTCTTCCTGAGTAAGGGAACAGTTGAAACTCATTCAGATACAAAATAAAATAGGAAGTTAGTTTACTATCTGAAGATTTAAAAAGGAAAAATTAAAGGGGGGAGAAGAACATAATATGCATAAAGAGTAGAGAAGTTGAGAGGGTTGAAAGAAAAGGAGTAAGAAAAGCTGAGGAGATGAAAAAATAAAGCATGTTACGGGCTTGTTTAAATTAAGGATATTATCTCATTAGTTATGTTTTTCTTTCCTTTAATTAATTCTTTTTCCTTTTTTAAATTTTTCTCTTGTAGGTTGTTCTCGGCATTAGTTCCTTCTTAATTGAACCAATGTGTCAGAAGATGGGACCAAGACTTGTATGGGCAATGAGCAATTTCATTGTATTTGCCTCTATGGCTGTCACTGCTATCATTAGTTTGATATCTGTTGGTGAATATTCTGGAAGGATTGAACATGTAATTGGAGGCAGTGCATCAATCAGGATAGCTGCCTTGGTTGTATTTACTCTTCTTGGCTTTCCTCTTGCTGTATGTATCAGTTCTGTTGAAACAACTGCTATATTTTACAGCTTGTTCCTTCAAAAGCTATATTAATTGTTTGTGTATTGCAGATTACCTACAGTGTTCCATTTTCTGTCACAGCAGAGTTGACTGCTGAATCAGGCGGCGGCCAAGGTTTGTGTGGCGGTTAATTTATATAGGATCTCTTCAATTTATATCGTGACTGAGTTAAGCAGATCAATCCTGATATCTTTCACTGCTGTACAGGATTGGCTATAGGCGTTCTGAATCTTGCGATAGTTATTCCACAGGTAGATGGTTGCATTGTAATCCCTTTCTGCATTATCCCCCATCCTTTTCTGGATTCAATTCATATATTGAATGAAAGCATTCCTTTTATAATATTTCTTCGAATAATCATTTTGTTTTTAAAAAGTCAAGCAGTTCTGTTGGAAATTTTCATATTGCATCTTACTTTAGGATTAGGTTCCTTTGTCTTTTGGGGAATGTCAACCTTTTTATTGATGGGCTGGGAAATGGATGCCCTTTTACCCTTCTACTATACTGGTGACAGTCAGTTCAACTCATTTTCTTATCTTTTTCTTTTATTCTAGTAAATTAATGAAAATTATTTTCAGATGATTATATCACTTGGTGCTGGTCCGTGGGATGCTCTGTTTGGTGGAGGCAATATACCTGCCTTTGTCCTTGCTTCTGTGTGTGCTTTTGTAGCTGGTGTCATTGCAATTCTGAAGCTGCCAAATCTTTCAAGCAGCTCCTTCAAGTCATCTGGTTTTCATTTTGGCTAACAACTGAAACATTCTAATTAAGTTGACATTGAACCTGCACATGAACCTCAAGGACACCAACGTGCTTGTTCATCTACTTTCAGAGAGGTGGTTCTTTGATTATATGTATATATAGTTTCATATTAAAAGGACTACAATATACGTATTCCAATTCATTCATATTTTTTCCCCATATTGTGGGTCTCTGTATCTTTTTTAGTGTCTATTGTCATTTGAGTTGAAAAGCCTATACATGCATACAACGATAGTGCCTTGTCTTGCCAATCTTAAATTAGAAGTCCAATCATAATACCATCATGTTCCCAGATCATACCCTTTTTTTCTCCAAATTCAATGTTTAGAGATGTAATTGTACAATGTTAGAAAATAAAATTCCAGGATTATTTAAGACTTGGATCTGGCTGTTTTATTGCTGTTTTCTCATCTGTTAAATAGCTAACCACAATTCTTATTACGAATTGTGCGCATGCATAGACAACCTTATATATTAATAATGATAATTAATATAATTGTTCTGTTGCCTGGTCTTAAGCCATTTGTTGCAGGTATAGCTTAGATATAGGATTATGACTTCAGGTGCGGCTCACATGTTTGTGTTGTGGCCTGGCAAAATGGAATGTACGAGTGAAACAATGTAAAGTCCAGCAGCTGCATCTGTGTACAATGGTGATTTCTTCTCCATGATCGCTAATATGGTAAGGTGGATCCCTCGTTAGTTTGACACACGCTCATGTTATTATCTGGTTTTGTCCAGAATCTTGCAACCATGATAGCATCCCCTAAATTATATAGATAGTGGACTTCTAGATGCTCCTATTCATCAAATATGCTTCACTTTTATAGCCTAAACATGTTTCTTTTCCTTTTTATGAAAAATGACATTTGCATAGTTGAGATTCCATTTGATATTTTTTTTACTGCAATTCAGAAATATTGTTATGGGGATAGATTTAGGAATTTTGATCCATTTAATTAATTTGCTTCTCTTCTTTTTTTTTTTCGGTCCTTCAATAAGAAAAGAAAAGGCAAATTGACCAAATAAAGTTTTCATGATTGATTAGTTGTTGAATTTAAGTTGAATTAACGTTTGTGAATAGGTAGTCAGGCCATTTTTTTCCCTGTCGGTCTTGCTATGCCAATTGGGCCACCGTAGCCAGCTATGAGTTATACGGATAGAGGAATACAGGCATGATCCTTTACATCGACCATGGACAAGACATGACAGAGACATCAGAATAAAAATTAATATTTACATTTTATATGATTACTTAAAACGTTTTTAATACTGAGTTATGATTTGAGTTATTGTGGAATATTATAATATTTCCTGAAGTATTCAAGCATACATTGTCATCAAAATTATATTGCCTTTATATGCTTGGGAATGTGAATTGTAATCATAATCATCTTCGTCGATGGCTCCTTTAGGTCTTTTTAGGTAGATTGTTCCTACTTACTTACGGTCGTAGTTTGGGTTCGTATTCCCCCTTGTTTGAAAAAATTTAAAAAAGGGGTCATATTGACTAATGGGATTATATCACGGTGATTAATATATAAAATTCAAGAGAATAAATTAAATTTAGAAAGCTGTTATAAAATTTGGGTTGTGGAAACTGGGAAGAATTATTTTAAACCAGTGATATAAAATAGATACAAGTTAATAATAGTATTTGAATAAACTAAACTTAAAAAAAAAGAAGAAAGGATCGGCAATTATATAACCATATGCTATTAATGTGTGAATGGTTAATGCATGAAATTCAAACGATATTGTCCAACAATGTGAGAGTGTGATGCATATGTCTGATCTGAGTCATCTGACCAAGGAACCTAAAAAAAAAAAAAAAAAAAAAGGCTGCAGAAAAAAAAAGGATTTATTTAGTGGGTCCTGAAATTGACAGAGGCTCTGCGTAGGTGCTTGTAAGCCGAGTGAAAGACCAATTAGAAATATGTTAATTTTTGGTGGCCAAGCGCTCTTCTTCTTTTAAGGATAAGAAAGTAGCCTTTTTCTTCTTTTCCAGATTTTTTGTTTCTGACTTTTCCATATCCAATACCCACTTTGGACAAAAGTGGCTACATTGACATATTGGGTTAGGAATTGGAAGGATATCCTCAAAGACGGCTTTTCATATTGTCAATGATGCTTAGTGTAAATGATTAGTTCCGAGACCTTGTGATTTTTTTTATTTTAGATACTTGCATACAGCGAGATTGTTTGAATTTAATTCTAGTCAATATGAGTTGTTAAAATCCGTATGCTGACATTAGTAGATATTTGTAATTTGTAATTAATATGTCTTGTATATAATATCTTCTGAAAAAAATTATTAGCTATTGAAATAAAAATACATTACTTCCTAAAAAGAAAAAGAAGAATTATCGAAAAGAAAAAAATAACCTTTTTAATAAAGTCACACTTGACATGATGAAAAGTGATTGTTAGGGCTTACGGGTTTTAGCATGAGATGGGAGCAATATTTGCAATTTAGATCTTTTGTCCTATTTTATGTCTTATTTCATGTCATATATATTTTTTAAAGCGTCGCATAAAATTAAATTTAAGATAATTTCAAATGCACTATTTAAAGTTATTATAAATTAGGAAATTGAGTCAAATCTTTAATTTTCCATAATTTTAAGAATTAAGAATTTCTTGAATTAAAAATAAAATACATTAAAATTTATATAAATTAATAATATTTATTATTCACTTCATTTCAAAAAGATAGATCTATTTCATTTTATACGTGAATTTAAAAAATTAGTTACTTTTAATTTATCATATTAGTTTTATTATTTTTTTTTTCTAAAATAATCCTATTTAAAATACTCATATTATATACTTTCCAATATTTTTTCTATTTTTCAATATTTATAATAATAAAATACTTCTATTTTTAACTAAATTTATAATTTCAATATAAAAAAAATAAAAATGTAATTAATATATATGATGATATTTATGTGAATTAATGAATAATATATTTGATATTTATCTACTAAATTAATATCTAAAAAAATATGATTATATTTTAGAACGGTCGAAAAAAAAATATGATTATTTTTTTTAGACGAATAGATTATATAATAGTTTTCTATGGTCTCGACTCTCAACTTAGATTATTAGGTTAAATTAATATTCGATTAATTAAATTTTTTTTAATTAATAAAATTTATGAATTATAATAATATTAATTTATTGAGGTTTTACTGTACTAACTTTTCTCACATCTTCCGCAAAGCCAACTAATGTTCAGATTGGATAGCAAATCATGTTTCTTCTTTAGAAAGAGGTGTGACTTTGTTAACTATCTCTAGTTTGTATTGGGAAGATAGGCTGGGAGCTAGTCTGCTAGTCTTAATAAATTTTGTATTTCTTAGTTCTTTTCTCGCTAATGATCGAAATTAAAGCATTAAATTTCAATTAAATGAAGGTTTATGCCTTGTCATTTGGGCAAAGGTTTCAACATGTGAAAAGGTAAATATCATTGCTATTCTTGTATATAATAAATCTGCTGTTTATTACCAAACAAAACTAGGGAAACAATGATTTGATTAAATTAGGTTAGGTTAGATCATATTTTTTTTTAATATAATATCTTCTTCAAAATATATAGGTGTTAGTTGGGTTGTGCTAGTCGAGGTTACCCTATACTTATTCTGGAGAGACTCACCTGTAAAAAAAGTAGCACGTTTCCTTGTAAAGGCATTTTGGAAGGTGGTGGTGGTGATCCATTGCCTTTGCCTTTTCTAGTCCTCTCCTCTTATCTTCTCTTTTATTTCTACTTTTAGTCTCTTTGGTCAATCTTACTTATCTCTAATTTTCAATTTAGTTCTCATTTTGTACTTTCTTTTCTTAATTAATTTGTTTTTGGAATATTTTATATATGTTGATAGTCTAATCATCGTAAAAAAAATACTAAAATCATCTTCAACCCACAACACTAAAATACAATTCATTTTATATAATTTTACAGTTTATGTCATATCAAACAGTAATTTTATCTTCTATTATGAATTTATTTTCAATATCATTTTTAACACACACAAAAATATTCTTTTTATCTATTTTATATAATTATTATAATTTCTCACTATTTTATACATTTCACTAATTGTTCATAAATAAATATATTTTATATATTGGTTAAAAAAATTTCATTATTAATTATATATATACAGATAAATATTTGAATTTTTTTTATTGAAGTTATAATTTAAATATAATAGGACTTTTTTATAAATTAAGATTTTAAAATGAATTGTTTATATAAATGAAAGAATAACAACTGAAAAAAAATAATGAGTTTATTTGCAAAACGCTGGTTTTAAAATGAATTTTTTATATATGAAAAATAAATAATAAAAAATAACGTTGATAAATAATATAATATTAAACTTAATATTTTACTATTCATCAATACCATTTTACAATTCAAAATAATATGAAGGCCTAATTTTACAATAAAATGGTGTTAAACTGCAAAATACAATTCAATTGGTGATGCTTGAAAAACTAACATACGGGTTAACAATGCCTGAAAAGGAAAAATCTTATAATTACATTGCTAAATTATATACTATATCTTCTGGTATATATAGAAAACCTTTTAAAAGAATATTTTTTATTTTTTTTATTTATTCGAATAATGATATTTTATAATTTATCTGAGATTCGAGTCGACAGTGTAAAATTTTTTTAATGCCTTTTTTTTTAATTTATAATAATTAAATTTAAAATTTTATTTAAATGAAAAACAAACTCTTTATAATTCCAACCAATAAACGATGATCTTTTCATACTATTTTATCTGTGTATATAGGAGTTTTTGCTGATATGATTTATATGTACATAATTTAGTTATAGAGTATCACACGAATGGAAATGGACCCAAATTCAAATTCCTTTGTCTCAATATTTAAAAAAAGAACAAGAAAATCTAAAGCAGAAACTTAATATGTATACTAGTAGCTCAGCTTACTAATTTATTTTACATTGCTTATTAGTAAAAAATGTTTGATTGCAAATTGATGAGGAAATAGAAATTGAAAATAAAAGGTTATTTTTTTTTATTTTATTTTATTGCAATATGCATAACTGCACTGACTATTGAATCTCATTGTCTGGAATAGGTCCAAATAACAATTAGTACAATTTTATGTATATATGTACAATTGCACTAAATTAGTATACAAATTTAACACGAAAATTTAAAATGAAACGTATGGTATATCCTTATTTTTAAATCCCAAAAATAAAATATTTCATATATACCAAATAAAATAACAAAAATTTTTAATTTTGGCCAATCCAAAGAAATGTCATGCTGAACGAACGGTTCTGATTAATGGGCCACCTTTTCTTTGAGAAAAGTAAAACAAGACCACCACCAATTTTTTAAATATTAAAAACATAACAGATCCAGTAGTTGACAAATCACTATCAATGCATTTCCTTAGCCCCAAAATACTTACTATATTTTATTATTTTTTATATATACATTTTTTAAAAAGTACATTAAAATAAGAGGAAAAAAAGTGTGAAGTGAAGCAAAATGAGGATTGGGTGGTTATTGTGTATTTGTATATAATAATTTTTTATGTATTTTATTTTAAATATTTAAAAAATTTTATAAAAATTTTTAAATATTATAATTTGATAGTATTTAATATGTCGAATTCATTGATATATTTTTTATGTTAAATAAAAATTAAATAAATAGTAAATAAATGTATTATCAAATTTATATATCAAATTTAACATATTTGAAATATATTTTTTATTATTCATTTAATTTTTATTTAATATAAAAAATATATAATTAAATTTATTATATTAAATAATATCAAATTATAATTTTAAAAAAATTTTAAATTCTTAAAATAAAAATACACAATAATCCTTCAACCAATAAAATGAGCACATGGAATCAGTGAAAACTGAACAGTGAACACCCTATTGGCATAAGGCCATGTGGAGGAGAAGATTCATTTTGGGGTCATACCCTCTCTTTTTTTTAATACATATATAAATTAATAAAAATATGTTTAGTAAATTTCTTTTTTTTTTTCTCTATTTATTTTTACTTAAAAAAATTGTTTATACATATAATATATATGAGAAATAATTATAAATAGGGAAAAAATAAATAAGGCTAACTGGCTAAGACATGTATCCACCCCATTCCAATTGGGTAACCTGCTGCTTCCAACTAATAAAGTCATGTGATGCTGCGAGAGTAGCTTGTCTTGTTGCCAATTTTAAAGAAGTATTTTGTAGGGTCCTACCCCAACCCAAATATCCAGCTTAGTGGGTCCTACCTATTCCTTTTAGATACATCCATGCTGTACAATTGAAATAGCCTTTCCCTCTTTGCTAGTGATTTTTCCAATCAAACCTAAGAATCAAAATGAGGCGGAAAATTTTCCTCTCTTTATTTGGATTTGTTTCGAGTGCAGCGGACATTTTTTAATTTCTCTCTGCGTGAAAACGAGGATGATAAATTTTCTTATTTAGTTGTCCCCACATATATATATATTAAATTTTTTATTTCTTATTATTAAAAAGTGTTTTTAAATTTATTAAATTAAATTTATTTAAATATTATTATATTTTTATATATGTTGAATTTTAAATATTTTATTAAACAATATTACTGAATATTTTTAATATATTATATTTAATTATATTTGATTGATATTTTATGTATTTGAATTTATTAATATTTTTTAAATAAATTTATTTTTATTTTTAATTATTATTTTTGAATTTAATAAATATAGATAAAGTTGATAATATAAAATTTAAATGAATAATGAAAACTCCAACAAATCCTTATAGATATGAGAATTCATATGAAAATAGATATAAGAACTATATTATTTCTGTATATGAAGCGAAAACGATAATGAAAATTCTTCGTTATTTTTTTTTGCGCGGTGTCATTGCTATTTATAATTAAAACACATTTTTTGATTGAGTTTTTATTTTTTATTTTTTATTTTTTTCTTTTTTTTTCATGACTATAATATAAAATTAAAAAAAAAAAACACTCCTTTTATGTATCCTATCCTTTAAAAATTTTAAGTAAACTTAATCTATTATTTTATATTATGAATTATAATTAATGATAATCATATAAATTTATCACTTTAAAATATGTGAATATAATAATTAATTATTAAAATTATAAAATATATATTATAATTAATATGTTAATTTATTAAATTATCATTAATTAATTTATAATATAATCTAAAAAAATAATCTCCCTCAAATGATGAAAGCCTATTTGGTAATAATCTTATTAGCTTAAAAAAAAAAAAAAGAGTAATCCACTAAAAAAAGTATACATGCAGAGAAATGTGACGTTACAATTGGCTACGGTTTAATTAGGTGCTTTGTATGGGTCATGGGTGGGTATATTCATTGATAGGAAACTGTTCAACAAGATAGAGATGAGTAAAAAAATAAATAAATAAATAAATTATCGGGTACGGTCGAATTTATATCCACATATTATATCAATAGTTGAATATACAAATTTTTAATATATTATATGTAATGACAGATCATATATGATTATGAGAGTACGTTTATACAGAAGATTTTCAAAAATAGATCGTAAAAATTGAATGATAGTTTGGTTTTACCAATGTCAAAATCTCAACCTTCAAGTCTAACATTCAATCAATTGATGCCAACCCTCTTTCAATTTCATCATCTACGATTTTGTGGGTATTGTATGTTTGGTGGCTAACTATTTTTGGGTCCATATGCTGTATACTAAACTCATTTCATGGTTCCAGTATGTCCCTTTACTTTCTGTGCTATGTCATATACTAAAGGGGGTAAAAAGAATGAAAAATAATAGTGAACAAGTGAGTTGATTGGATACCTGTTGGCTGTGCTATTTTTTTTTTTTTAATTTTAATTTGAATTTTGTCATATATTTTTACATATTATCTTGGAACTTGCATCATATGTGATTCATAAATATATATATTGAATAATCTCTGCCATTCTATAATAGTAATATTGTACAAGTCTTTTCATTGATTGATGAATACAACTTTACATATTTCAATAGATTTTCAATTTTCAAGTAAGAAATTTGATGCCCTCTCCTTATTTAGGCCCTCACCTAGTAGAAGTTTTAGCCTGAAAACATACAGTTTCTGTCTGAGAGATGAAACAATTAACTTCAAGTACTATGACTCCATATTTATTTCTGTAAAATGTCTCTTTCCAACAAACACAAGCATGCACACAAATATATTTTATTTCTTTTCTGTTCTTTTTTCACTCAAAAGGTCAGGAGAAGTGGTAAAGTTAATTATTGTGAACTATCAAGTACTTTAAAATGTAAATCTCATGATTCTTGGTGTTTTCCCCCTAATGTTTTACTTTCATCTACTAGTTATAACTTAGAGTTTTATTTTATATTTTTGTGAATATAAGGAATGGTATGGACTTTATTTTTTCTCTTTCATTCTTCATGAGAGTAAAATGCTAAAACCATTACAACTGAATTAGCTACTGGGAGAAGAGTGCTTCATTAACTGTTACTGAAGTTACTCTTCTTGGATAGTGAAAAATTGATAGAAAGGTTAATACTTATTAGTTAGGGTGAATGAAAATGTGAGAAATAAGTAACATTTATATTAATTTTTTTATTGATTTGATTCTGATGGGATTCAAATTCCTAATCTTATAATTTTGATAATAACTATGGTACCACTTATTAAACTAAGATTTACATTTATATCAACTTTGTTACAATTATTAGTACTGTCACACTATGTAGTTAAATTATGGACCGAAAGATTTTGAGTTCGAGTTATAATCAAATCAAATTTATTAAAAAAAAAATTCTTGTCATTTATTTTCTTTTCATATATCATAAAATTTTGAAGGAAAAGATGTTACAACTAAGCACTTAATTACTTATGCTACAAACTAGTTGTTCAACCATTTTTAAATTATTGATCAAATGACTTGAAACATTTTAATTTTAAGTTCTTAAATTTGTGCATATATATATATAAACATTAATGTATCCAATTAAAATATTTAATTTGAAAATTTAACTTATATTGATATATAATATTAATGTTGATTTATTTATTTAGTAAATTTAACTTTGATCGAGAGTTCAAACTCGAGAATTCACAATTTCATATATAATTCTAATATTACTAAATAAAAAGCCCATTGATTTTTGTTATCTTATTAATGGCTTGAGAAATATTGCATATGATAGTGAATAGCAAAGCAGAGAAGAGCTGAATATGAGAGTCACGAAAACAAGGGACTAAGGGACCATGCGTAGAGGTATGGGTTTGAAGGATATGATATCAATAAAGAAATAATCCTATATATTATATAATATATACATAAGATGCATCTCAAGTTGAGCATAAAAAATAAAATGAAGTATTTTCTTGGTAAATAATAAAATAAATTATTTAAGCTTACATAAAGGAAAAATTGTATATCCAAGAGAAATGAATTTGAAGAAGTATTTTATCTCATCTATACATAATTGGCACTTATTAGTCCATTCGTTTCTTAATTTGTTCTCTTTTGGCAATGAATATAAGACTACATATCTATTTGAAGAACATCTTAAAGAGTGGGGAATGTTAGGATTGAAATTTTTGCTATCTTCTAAGATACATACAATCATTAGACTAATAAAATGGTTTGCTTTTTTTATTATTTTTAATTTTTTGGTGTTTTGGAAATCCTCTAAGGGAGGAAGATAATTGAGGATTGAATTTCCAATCAATTGCATTATAAAGAAAATACTTAATCAATAATTTTTTCAATTATATATAGTATATAAAAATATAAATGTACGTACTAATAAAATAATAAATAAAATAAAAGAAAGGAGTGTGAAAAGTGAGAATGAGATATGTGACGAAACTAAAAGTTTAAATTTAGAGGATCATATATAAATAAACTAAACTAATATGAGTTTTATTAAATTAATTTTAAGTAGATAGAGTTCAATTAATTAATCCCAATAATAAGTTGAATAATTACACATTAATTTCATTAAATTAATTTTAAAATTTGAAAAGATAAAGAGATAAGAAAAAAGAAAAAAGAAAGTATCTACATTTTTATATCACAACTTTAATTTTTTTAGTCTTTGATATAGTTTTTATGTTTTTTTTTTAATAGATGTTCTATTTAAAAATTTATATATTTTTTTATATGTGTAGTTAAGCCGAGCTTAAATAATGAATTAGGCTTTCATTTTATATGGGTCATATTTTATAATGCTCATTAGTTAATATAATCTAATTATTAAAGTAAAAACAAGACGAGTTTTTTTTTAAGCTTCGTGAAGGAAGATGGCTGGAGGGACCAATTAAAAATTTAAGGGGTCATCACCTGAATTATTAATAGACTACTACTAATATTTTTAAGTTTTGGTGAGACGATGACTCCTCCATCAATACACGTAGTTCCGTCCTTGGATTGATATAGAAGATAAAAGAATTAAAGGATTGGAGGAGTGTGAGTGGGATAAAGATGGACAGAATGAAGAGGCACAAAGACAAAAAAAAAAAAGACCAGCTCTTGTAGGGCAGCTGAATTAATTAAATTAAATCAAATCGTTTAAATTAAATCGAATTTGATAATTTAATAATTTATTTAATTTAATTTTATTCGAAAAATAAATTAAATTAAAAATTCGATTTAATTTGTGATTTAAATATTTTTTTTCGATTTTAAATCGAATTAAATCAAAATTATATATATATATATATATATATAT
>CANXYC011704058.1:0-26808 GCA_948193065.1 Aleurites moluccanus
TAATAATTACATTTTTGTAATATTAATAAAGTTTTATATTATGATTTATTTTTATTATATAATCTAATATTGTAATATTTAAAAATATCTTTTTTATTAATTAACATTTTTGAGATATATATAATACTCAATTTTATAATTGGATTTTTTTATTAATTATATGCTTTTAATTTTATATTAGTTTTTATTTTTTTTTATAATTATTTTATTAGAAATGAATATTTAGAAAGTTGATATTCAAATTAGTTATAAACGATTTTTAAAATGAGTCAAGTTTGAATTCGAGTCTAACTCAATTGTAATTTATTAAAAGATGAGCTCGATTCAAGCTCGATTATAATTTATAAATAAAATTTCAATGAATCTTGCTCGAGCTCGCTTGAGTTTATTAAATAATTAAATGAATCGAACTCGAACAAAATTTTCAAGTTCGATTTAGAGCTCAAGTTTATGTTCGAATTCGAAAAAAAAATATCGAACCGAATATACTAATCATATTTCAAATTATCATTAAACATTTAACTATATAATCCATAATATACTAATTAATTTGCATTATTTATCTACATATTATACATAATAACTATTAACTATTCTAATTAACCATGAAGCTTTTAATATACAATAAAAGAGTTATGTTTAAAGATATTTACATAGAAAGGAGGTCTGGTTCCTTTGAAAAAGAATAAGACCTCGAAACCGCTACTATTTATTTATGCCCTGAAAAATGTCAAACCACTAAGGGGTAAGTTTTACAACTTAGTGAGCTATAAATATACTATTATGCATAAAAGATTAGGTAAATGACAATTTAATCTACTAAATATTCATACCAAAATAATGGTAACAAAGGATAACCAATGGAATTAAGGTTACATAATCAAATAATAAGAATTATAAAAAAATAATAAAACATAACAGATATAGAATATTGTACATGTATAAATATCATTAGTTACATTTTTAATAACTTAAACTCGTGAAATGACATAAAACTGATCAAATTTTATGGCTAGGATTTAACCCTTCCTAGTTAGGATAAAGAATTAATTCAATTTGTACATTGTCGATGGTATTTACTCACTATCCCATCGGAAGATAGTTCTATTATGTCATAAGGTATGGCTACAATGAATTTTTAAGACATATTTAAGCTCACATAAGGTATCAATAATTCATGAAAAATCATAGCAAATCAATCAATAATTCAATGGACACAGTAAGTCTTTATAAGGGTCTACAATATCAATATTATAGTAATAATCAAGTATGAGATTTCACATGAAATTGGATCAATTTCAATTAGTTAAGCTAGGTTTAAGTTCCGTTGGAATTCAAATGTCAAATGATAATAAACTTTAGGTCAAAACGTTGGTTTCATTGAAACATTTTAACGAACACATTGTAGGTAAAATTTTAACAAGTAATAGGTAGGATTTTGGGGTAACTTTGCCTACACCAAATAATCATTCTTCAAGAACACAACTTAATTTAAACATTCAAGAATCAAGCTCATTCAAAATTCAAATAAAATAGGCTAATTATACACAAAATTCATGATAAAAATTCAAGGAAATGGGCTATATGGCATTCGGAAACTACTAAGGTTTTTGGGGAGGTTTTCAAAAATCCATAGAATGTTAAATTCATACATAATAATATACTTATAACTCACCTTGATTGTTATTTGAAGCAAAAACACCTTAAAAGCTCCAAATTCACCTAAAGCCAAATTGTCCTTCATCCACCCTCCCTTCACCATTTCCAAGTTTCTTTGATTTTACAATATTCAATTTACATAATTTAGGCTTAATTTAGCATGAATATACATAATTTATACTTATTTTGAATTAAACTCAACTTTTTGAAATTTTAAATTTTGACATAAACACTGACTTTGTGAGTTTTCTATCTACAACTTAACACATGCTTCTTTTTGCTTAATTAAATATTATATTCATCATTCTAATCATTTTGAATGAAATAGAAGTAAGTTTAGATTAATCACCTTAAATTCTTCAATTTTTCAACTTTGTTTTTCTTTGGAAATTTTAATTTTTCCTTAGATTTTTGGGTAAGAATTCTTGTAGTTTGTAAGTATTTAGACTTCATTTAAGGGGTAAAATTAATTAGGTTTAAGTTGGATAAGATTTGGATGGAAGAATTTTTGAAGAAAAAGAAGAAAATGGAGGTGGGAGGGACAATGTCACATCCCTAAAACCAAAAGTGTGACGGTCCTAGGACAATGATAGGTTTAAGGCCACCATAAATCTATAAAACCCAAATCTAGATCAACAATCATCAATAATATTCTATAACCATGCTATATACTACATTATAGATAATTCATCAATACAATATCACTTATTCCTTATCGATCAAAAGACAAAATACTATCATTAATAAGGAACAAGAATTACCAATAAGCTCAATCATATCTCAATCAAATACAATTCAATCTATGGAGCCACTATGATTAGTATTCCAAAATAATACAAAACATCACATGATTATCGAATCAATATATTAGCTTCTTGGAGAGAGAAAACAATCAAGAAACTATGTCTATCCTGTCAACATGTTCTCTAGCACCTGAAATCCACAATAGAAAGAGAAAAAATGAGTCGAAAACTCAATAAGTTATGGATATACAATAATACTTCGAGTCTTACATTGATTGATAAAAAAAATAGATCGAATTCAATATATATATATATATATCAATAGTAACAATGGTTTATGAACAATAAGAATACATTTAATGACAAATATTTACGTGCCTAGAAAGAATTGCACTCATCAATGTGACGATAGAACAACCATCAATTTATACCATCCATCCATCGAGATACTACGATCTCATATCATACGTATGCTTGATCATAACATACGTCCTAGGGTCGAGAAGCCTCCTCTAGGTAAAGCCACTAATACAATTTGACCTTATCAATTAGGTCACTTGTGCACACAGTCCAATGATTTCTCCCTCATTAGAATGGCGTTCTAAATCATCAATGGTCATACAATCAATACAAGAAACAATGAGTAGGTCTAAAGACATTACATTATCATTAACAATATTCAATAGGTCTTCCAAAATTGCATATGACCCAAATGGTCTTTCAAAGGTAATACATTTCAATAGTGGCCTAAGGCCCAATGATATTACAATATATAAAAAAAATATTCAATATGAAATATAGTCCAAGAATAATGACTAAATTCCATTCAAAAATAATATTAACAAGTGTGGATTTCATAACAAAGAACAAATTATATCATAACTTAGCTCAATCCAAAACAAATAGCTTAACTATTACCACAATCAACAATCCTTAAGTCCTTGGGTTCACTAAGCCTAAAAAAATAAATTTTTAAAAATGGGTCAATTAGGGTTTCCTCCCCCAAAGCCATTATACAAAGAATTTTAGGATTCTATACCCCTTAGTACTCAATAAAATGATTTCTAATATCAATTAAACCATTAAATAAATAGTTACTATTTACCATACTATTCACCATTAAATCTCACCACTCCCATAACAACCATAATCAATGGCAATAAATGCTCATAAAAGACTACTAACAACCTATAATAACTAATCTAACAATGTCATAATCCATAAATAACTATAAAAGCAAATGTTTAGGATTTACCTTTAAAACCCTAACAAGAGATTTCTTAAGAAGAGAAACCTTTAAAGTGATTTGATGTTTTAAAATATATTTTTCATGAATAATCCTTAAAGAAAATGATTATTTGAGTGATTAAGGAACAATATGGCTAATTGAGTAAATAAAAGAAATGAGAAGAAGAAGAAAATGAAATTTGGTTTCCGGTTTTCAAAATTCTGAAAATGACTTTTATATATAGAGTCTGAAGTCTCACGCCCGTGGAGAATGAATTCACGCCTGTGAAGAATAAGTTTTACACCCGTGAAGGATATATTCACGCCCGTGAGCAACAAAAAGTCAATTTTCTCGTATTTAAACAAGGAGCAAAATAACGATCGTGATTAGAGTTCACATTCGTGAAACATCAAAGTTCAACTTCACAACTGTGATAAGAATTCACGCCTATGAAAACAATATATTTAATTTCATCAAGACAATCACTTCTCAAGACCATTCTAATACTTATTAAAACAACTCTAAATAATATCTATAATAAAAAAACAATTCTATAACAACTAATCAATACAATATATAACCACGAGACTATCGATAACCTCATGCAACCATTCAAATCGAAATCTTGGGTATTACAGACAATAAATGGTTCGGCCACCATAAGAAGAGGAAGAAGAAAATTTAGCCAAAAATAGAATTCTCTAAAATTTATTGGATAGTTTTGACTTTTTTATATTTATAATTTAGCCCCTCAACTTTTTTATTTATAAATTTATCCCAAATATTTTAATATTTATACTTTGGCCCCAAAACTCATTTTATTTAATATTTATACTTTCCATAATTTATTTGTCATATAGATTTTAGGTCTCATAATTAAATTGGTGAAATCCTAAATTTAATTATGTATTTTAGGTACAAAATTTAAGTTTTAGGTACTAAACTATTATTTTACCTTTAATTGTTTATTTTGGATACTAAATTATTATTTTATGTTTAACTATTTAATTACATGCTATAAAATTAACTATACTAATTATGGAGTTCTATTTATAATTATCAAAAAATTTGGAGTGCTACATTTTCATTGACTATTTGACTATCCCTAAATTGAATTGAATCAATAAAAATATATTGAGACAATTATAATTCTCATGCCATGTTCGAATCGAATTTGAATTAAACCATGTTGTATTATACCATATTAAACCGGACCAAATAACACAATTTTCAAATCTGAAAAAAGCTTATTTAACAAAAATTTTATAAACTAATATTTTAAATAAATGAAAGCATAATTTAAATTGCACAACATTATAAATAAAAATACTATTTATTACTATTATGAAAAAAATTGATTATAAATAATTACATCAAAAATAACATTGCTTTAGGTTATATTACAATATCACCAACACCAAGCATGAGGGTAACACCGCCCTTTACTCTTAATTAAGTCAATATCAATTTATAATTTCATATTTTATTATAATTATTAAATTAATGAATTATTTATCATGACTTATTTATGTGATATTTGATAAAATTGAATAATTAAGAGCTGAATAAAATGAAAATTAATAGATAAAAATTGTTAAGAGATAATTGATTTTTTTTTATCAAACAAGAATTTCTCTATTATCGGGTTATTAATTAAATAATTATTAAATTTTGTCATTTGCATTAACCCAATACACTATTATATAAATAAAAATAAAAAAGATTATGTAAAGAAATTTGAAATTTAATTATTTAAATTATTAAACTTAACCATATTAATCATATATAACTAGATATATTATACATATTGCGTAATATTTATATTTTGCATATACAATTTAATAACTATCTAATTTTTTTTTAATAAACATAAATTCATATGCTCGTACAAATAATTGCAATTTAAAAATAATAATAATAATTTATGCAACAATTTTATGATTCAAAACCGTTTAATATAATTTGGTTTGAATTTCGATTTAAATTCAAATAAAAATTCAGAATAGGTTCCGTTATTTTATTTTTCTATTCGTAAATCATCAACTAGCACTGTCTTTTTCTTTCTTTTTCTTCTTCGCTAGTTGGTAAAAGGTTTAATTTGCTTCTGAACTTGAATCCAAGCAATTTTAGGGTTTAGATTGGGATTCAGTTGGAGGCAGTAGACTCACTTTGTAAGCAAACATCGCCGCCTCTAAGCTATCTATCAGCATTTTCTTCCGCTGCGACCGCCAGAATTTCGACTCGGGTATGCTTAATTTTGATAGATTCTTCTCTCAATTTAGCAGTTTAATTAACAATTCTTTGTGTTGTGACGCTTATTAGAGCGTTTGTGAATCTGAGATATCGTTCTAATAATCCTCAACTTTGAACAGATCCTTTTTTTAGGAATTTTAGGACCTGAAAGATAATGTGTTTCTTGCATTTTATAACGCAGTATACGATTTTAGATTTTCATTGATACTAAATTTTATATTTTGTACTTAAGGTTGTAGGAAGAATGTTTCTTATGCCTAAATGCTTGAAGAATCGACAGTGAGAAAAGTTGGGTTGAATGCTCCTTTAGTAGCTTCCATGTTCATTTGAATGAACACCCTAGAATTTGTAAATTATTTTTCTTCCATGTCGTCTCTTCTTAATGTAATTTGACTGAAAGCAATTTACTTTTGAGAATGCTGATTTTGTAAATAGTCTGATCTCTGTGCCGCTTTCTTGCTTCCATTCTTCAGATACTTATAATCTAGACATATAAATCTATTTTTGCAAGTCTTTCAGACAGTTATGCTGAAAGATGCAAAATGATGCATTTTCTCATCTGATTCCACATAATATCAATGTAGCAATGTTAAACAAATCACAATAATTTTGGGAATAAAGATTTCTTTGCAATGCTTGCTGATGTATTATCTCCTCCACATCCGTAAAGATTTCTGTTTTCTTTTTCTTTTCCTTCTTTCGGTGACTATGAATGCTTATTTAATTGTGCTTGATACCTGTATGATATATCAGATGAGTCTCGTGACTGATTCTCCAGCACACTCGTCTAGCAGCGATGACTTCGCAGCTTATCTTGATGCTGAGTTGGATTCTAAATCTTCAGACTCATCACCAAATGAAGAAGAAGCCAAGGATGAACTGGATTCTGATTCGTCTGATACTTCATCAAATGAAGAAGCTGAGGATGATTCTGACATTGAAAGCAAGAGGTATTTTTTTGTAAAGCTTTAAGCTAAATTATGGGAAAATGCTTTAGTTTGGAACTTATTTCATTTGGATTTTGATCTTTACTGTTGTGAAGACGCTATTGTTTGCATGTTTATTTTGGGAATGGTAATTAGAAAGTGAACAGTGTTTATGACCTTCTATTTGTTTGGCAGAGAAGGCTAGTGTATAGAAGCTTTGCAAATGGCTAGATGCTATTTGTTTGCTAAGTGTTTTTAGCCGTTAGATTTCATTTGACTTGGGAAGGAAATGCTTAGTCTTTTTGTAAATATTTTAGGAGTAGTCACTTTAGGTCATTCGAGAAGGTTCTGGAGTGCATCATTCCAAGTATTTGAGATTTTAAGCATATCCTCATAGCTGAGGGAGTTTAACCATATATCTAAATCACTATGTTATTTCATAAATTCGTTTTTTCAATTTTGTTGAAGCCGAACTACACAAATGAATAATTCATTTTGTAATGTGGTAAATCACTGATAGATGTGAAAACTAATAATGGGCTCATCATGCATCTAAGCTGGTTTTATTTGAATTTTATTTGAATAACTACTTATATTTCATTTCTTGATTTTTTGTCATAATTATATTTGCTGATTAAATTATAAGTTCTTGTTTATCACATGGTTTTATGAATTAACATGCAGGATAAAAAGATGTAGAGTAGAGACATTGGAGAACGTAGAGAATCCTAAGGGATCAACTTCTCATGGATCCCTAGAGCAGAAATTAGGTAAAGTTCCTTTTTAGGTTGAATTGTCTGTTAATTTGTTGTACTTTATGTTCCATGGACATTTGGAGCATCACTTGGTTATTGTTAGAAGTCACATCTGAAACTGATTTTTAAACTCCCAACTATTTGATTTAGAACATTGCTTTTGCATTTCGTTATTTGATTTTTTTATGAAATGTGCTGAATTTAGTTAGAGCTGAAGGAAAGAAATGGAACTATGCAGTTTGGTTCATGTTTATGTTTAGTCAAACAGTAATGTGAAATGTTTGCAACAACTAAAAGAAAGATCGATTCTTTGGGATCAAAGTAGCGAAAACATTGTTCATTGAACTAATATTAAGAAAGTGATCTCTCTGAATCCATTTTTTACACATGATTAACTTCAACTTAAAACTATTATATATTTCTATTTGGGTTATTGTCATCTGCTTTTCTCTTGATAATGCAGGAGCGTCCTCAAGTAAGAATGAATGTGCACATCCAGGATCTTTTGGAGACATGTGTATACTTTGTGGGCAAAAATTGAATGAGGGAACTGGTGTCACATTTGGATACATACATAAGGTATGGAATCTTTGAATGAACAATATAGCTTGATTTGGTTAGCTTGCCTTTTGCTATTCTTGAAGCAAAAATGGTAAGGCAAGGTTTGATTAAACAATGAAAAAAAGATTAAAATTAAAAATAATTTACTTTTTTTTTTTTTTGTAAAAAATCAAAAGTTATTTTCCTATTGTTTAGTGAAATTCTTATGTTTTTCAAATATGCTATCTTAATATTTGCTTTAGTAGAATCAAAATTTATAGAAAGTACTTTTTGGGATTAAAAAGAAAAGATCTCTAGAATTATTTCATTTTTTGCTTAATATTGGCAAAAAATTATTATCATGCTAATGCATCATTCAATTTGACACAGCTATGATTTTTCCTCAATATTGCATCTCTTCATATTTAAAGATAAAAGAAATTGTCAGAAAGTATATATGTTAGTAATATTGCCTACTCATCCAAGTAAGTTTTGATTTTCTTAGGTTTTTGTAACTTCCTCATTTTTCACCTTTTCACTAGAATTACAACGAGTAAAGAGCAACTGTACTTGCAGGGATTAAGACTTGGTAATGATGAAATTGTGCGATTACGTAATACGGATATGAAGAATTTGTTGCTCCATAAGAAGCTATACTTGGTTCTTGATCTAGATCATACACTGCTTAATTCTACTCATCTTTTACGTATGACATTAGAGGAGGAATATCTAAAGAGTCAAGCAGATTCACTGCAAGGTGTGTTCTTTTAACATGATTGTGTGAGTCTGCTTGAGCAGTTACATTTGTTCTAATGTTCTCATTTTTCTTGTTTAATACTTTGTTGCCGTTGTTACTTGTTAATGCTAGATCTTTTATTTGAATGCTGTCAAGGGGGAAATTTATTGTGTTGTGACTGAAACTTTTTACTGAATTGTGTAGCAAGTGAACTTTTGTAAACCATTGCAAGCTATCAGTGTGTTCAATTTGTATCGGGATGTGGTGGATTTTAACTGAATCAAAGAAGAATTTTATCAGTGAATAAATGCGTATTTTGCTCTTTGTTGAGAATCATACTAGTAGTGGAAAGTGTGACATAGTTTTACATCTTCCTCCCCTCTCCCCTCTCCCTCTCCCCCTTCTTCTCTCCTCTCAAAACATACACATGCACAAGCCCCTCCAAAAAGAAAGGAATATCTATAAAGGGCCATTAGATGAAGAATGTGTTATGAAGTGCTAATACAAGTCAAGGAGAGGGAAGAGAAGCGTATCTAGCAATAATGGTTTCAAAGTTCAACCCCAAATCATGATACTAAGAATTACAGTTTCTCCCTCTGTATTTGTTTTTTTTGTGGTTGAATTAAAAGAATGTAACATCTTTTATGGGCTGCTGAATCATGACACTCAAAATTCTGTTAATCTAGAAACTTTACCGAACTATACCAAGCTTATTTTGCTTGGGTTTGATTGTGGGTGTTGTGGGCATATTCTATAGTTTTGAGAATTTTCCTTAAATTTGGAGGACCATATGCCCATTTTGATGCCCCACTATTTGCCTGAAACAGTTAAACTAGGGTAGGAGTGAAGACTTGGACCCATATTGATGCAAGCCAAAGGCTTACATTAGGCTAAACTGAAAAATCGGAGCAGGCTAAATGCCCTAAATAAAAGGCCAATTACAGTTAAGTCCATTTGCTAATAAGATAAGAACCTATGGTCCAGAGAGATGGTCGTCAAGCAATTTTATAAATTATCTAAATGCCTTTAATTTTGACTTGGTAATACTTGAGCAAACTTGATCATAGACTCTTCTTACTCTTGCATGAGCCGTTTTGTCAAGAAACCAAGGAATTGCTTTCTCCTAATGCAATTTATAATTGTGCTCCAAACCTGTTTTATGAGAATGATTAGTCTATCTTAAGGCGTGCAGGAACTTTTAATTACATACATGCACAAATATGATTTGTTGCTTATAGGCAAATATAATTTTAGCAATTGATGTTTTTTCCTTAAAAAATAACTCCTTGTCAATCCTCTCCAGCACATGTAATTGATGTATAATTTTGTTTTTATACACCATTCTTATATTGTGGGTGTTTGAGTTTTTAATCCTTCTTATCAATCTAGGCCTTTTTTTTATTGATGTGAAATGGATAGATGTTTCCAGTGGTAGCCTCTTCAAGTTGGAGTTCTTGCACATGATGACCAAGTTAAGGCCATTTGTACGCACATTTCTTAAAGAAGCAAGTCAAATGTTTGAGATGTACATATACACAATGGGTGATAGGGCATACGCGCTGGAAATGGCTAAGCTACTTGACCCTAGAAGAGAATACTTCAATGCTAGAGTTATTTCACGTGATGATGGAACTCAGAGACATCAAAAAGGTCTTGATATTGTTCTAGGGCAAGAAAGTGCTGTTCTGATACTTGATGATACAGAAACTGTGAGTGCTTAAGCAATCGGCTTATCCTCATTCTTCCTTAATTTTTTTTTATCCACAAACAGTGTTATCGCTTGCCGACGTTTTCAAATTGCTTTTGTAGGCCAAACTGAAATAGAGGGTCTAACTCATATCTCCTTTTTAAATGTGCTGGATAAAGTTCTGTTACTAATTTTTTTTAATGTTTATGGTAAATCTTTTCTTTATTTATCCATTAATTTGTTTTTACTTTTGTTTGCATTACTTTTTGCAGTCTTTGGGTTTTCCATTTTACTCTTCCAGAAATTCAAAGGCAGATATGTTTAATGGTTTAAAAGTTACAAGGCCTTGATCATGCTTAATCCTGGCAGTCAGACATATGCTTATGTGGCCCTTTTGCCCATTAGAACTAAACCTCCTCTTCTTTTGTTCAAGTTTCACTAAGATCCTCAGTGTATATGCACATAGACATATGATGGTTAACCAGTCCATGAGTAACACAAATAATACAAGAACAGCCAAAATTGAGTAGCAGAATGACTGTAGAAAGGGGAGAGGGATTATAGAAACTGCAATTATCACCCTTTGTTTTTAATTTAACTTTTTTACCATATTTTATTCCTTATTTACTTTTTTATTTTAGTTGTTTTTTCTAGATGCAAAACAAGTTTAAGGCTTCTGCCTCGCTCCACTTTGAAGCTCGTTATTTTGTTTGAACTACTGGAATGCTTCATCAAGATATTGTGTGAAATGTTGTTCCCTTGTTGTGTTGGTTTTCCCGCATGTTTTTAATTTATTCTGAAGAGAACTGATGGTCTCTCTCTAATAAATTGGCTGTAGTATATTGCCAAGTTTTTTCTGTTGTAAGCACACCAAATCAACATGATACAGTTTAAATATGTTAATTACTTAGCATGTACTCGGATGATTTGGGTATAATTCTTCTTGGTAATGGTGAAGGATACTATTAAGTCTTCTGCTCCAGTAAATGTCATTGTCAATGATGTCATATTATTGGCATTTATTGGGGTAGGGAGATACGCTACTAACTTGTAAGATTCTGGAGGTGATTTTTTTACAGTGTGCATGCAGCTTTAATTCATTACTTGATGCTGAAGGCTAATTGCTATTATTTACAATGGTTAGCCTTTCCCTTTTGAAAAAGGTAGTTGATAAAGTTGCAAGCATGATTTTGATAATTATACGAATAGACTGCTAAATTTCATTAAATAAATTTTCATGCATCCCAATTTTTTGAAGTTCGGCAGATTTGTTTTTACCAAATTCTGTGGAAGTTATCTCCACAAATTTCTCTTGTAATAGAGAAAATCTCTTTGGAATATATAGAAACTATTCACTTGTAGTATGATTACATAAAACATTCACCTGCTACAGGTGAAGCTGAAAAGGCAATTAGATCTCAAGTGTGGTTGTTTGTCTTCATGCCTCTCTTCTCTTCATTCTTGTATAATGTCTGTTTCTCATTATGCTCTAGTTCATGTTTGAAAAAGAAAAGACGCTCCAGCTAGCTTTTCTATCTTTGACCTGTAGGTAAATTTGAGTGATTAAGTTATTATTACTTATAAGCTAGTTTTATTTGATTCAGACATGGACGAAGCATAAAGACAATTTGATATTGATGGAAAGATATCATTTTTTTGCCTCAAGTTGTCACGAATTTGGCTTCAATTGTAAATCTCTTTCAGAGCTGAAGAGTGATGAGAGTGACTCGGATGGAGCACTTGCATCCATTCTTAAGGTTTTAAGGAAAGTTCACCATATGTTCTTTGATGTATGTCTATTCTGCTCTTTCCAGTCTTTAATTTGTTGTTGTAACCTGTTATTGGTACTTGATTCTATTATAATGGAAACCTTCTTGCAGGAATTGACTGACAATCTGGATGGCAGAGATGTGAGGCAGGTAAAAAAATGACTAGTGAACAATGTGTTTTTTTTTTCCAGTCAAATCTATAACTTTTCTTATCTTATCTTGCCTCTCCAGCTCGATGGTCACTTGTGGTGATCTTGGTTGGTTTAATTGCAAACAACATGAGTCACATTAATCGAACTGTTATTCAACAAACTTCAAGCAATAACCGAATAAATAAAAGAAAATGAAAGTTCAAAATCTCTTTTAGTTCAAGTAGACTAGATGAAATAAACAAATCTCCTTCTGGATGACTAAAATGTGGGTTAGGATATTAGTTACATTTCTCATCTTGTTATGCAGGTTTTGAAAACTGTTCGCAAGGATGTACTTAAAGGATGCAAAATAGTCTTCAGTGGAGTTTTCCCTATCCAATTCCAGGCTGATAATCATCATCTCTGGAAGATGGCTGAGCAGTTGGGAGCCACATGCTCTAGAGAACTTGACCCAGCAGTGACACATGTGGTCTCAACAGAAGCTGGAACTGAGAAGTCTCGATGGGCTCTAAAGAACAAGAAGTTTTTGGTTCATTCACGGTGGATAGAGGCAGCAAATTATCTGTGGCAAAGGCAGCCGGAAGAGAATTTCTGCGTAAATCAACCAAAAAATCAGTAGTCAATTTCTTGGTATAGGTGTAGACCATTTTTGCAGTGGTTGATTGCTTGGAGGGCTGGTTTGGGTTTAGTAATGTTGTAAATCAGTTCATTCACATCTTGCAGTAACCATATTTTATGGATACAGTATAAATACGCGAAGTGGTTCAAAGATTTATGTAAATACACCTGATATGGTTTTATAGTTTGATGATAGATCAAGTGCTGTTTGATTTTGAAATATATTAATAGATATGCAAGAGTACAACCGAGTAAAGTCGAATTAATATGACATTGAATTGGATTAGAAAATTCAAGACTTAAAATTTCACTCAGTTTTTATTTTGAAATTTTAGTTCAATTCAATTTAATTATTTTTAAAAATTAAAATTATTTATTTATTAATTTTAAAATAAAATTTGAATAAATTTAAATGAACTAAAACTTAAACATGAATTAGTAAATTATAATATGTAATATTATATTAAATTTTATTAATATTTATGAGCTATTCAAATTGAATATTATAATATTTAAATTCGAATCGACTCATTATTTAAATTACTAAAGTTTTCATATCTGGTCCGATTTTTAAATTGATAGAGACAAACGATCACGGAGTAAAGATTCAATCGAAATCGAATTAAAATTAATAAAAAAATAATTAAATTAATATTATATATAAGAAATATAAATTTTATAAGCAATTTTATAAAGTAATTTGAAATAAATTTGAATATAATAATTTTTAATAAATAATATAAAAGTAAATTTAGAATTTAAAATAATAATAGAATAAATAAGTAATAAAAATTTTAAAAGTAATAAAGTTTTTATACAAAATGCAACCAAATTTTATGAAATCGGATAAAAGAATCAAATCAAATTGAAAAAAAATGAATTTTCAATTAAATTGATTCGGCCAATAGATTTATTTTTATTTTTAAATAATATAAATTAGTTAAATTTAACTTGATTAAAATTAAATTAAAATTTTATATTTTATGAGTCGAATATGAATAATTACAAGTGATTTAATTTGTTTATAATCATGCTTTTGCTAATAGATTAAGTACTTCGTTTGACGTAACTTATTGAAAGGGAAAAGTAATTTTTTGGGATAAGAAGTTGATTTTGATTCAATTTATAATGTTTGGTAAATATCAAAATTAATAAAAGTAATTATCTGGATAGTTAAAATTTAACTATTTAGATAAGTTAAAAATTGAAACTTTTCAAGATAGCTAAATGTTATATCAAATGTGTAGCTAATTTTAAAAAATTAATAGATAAAAATACCTTTATGAGATTATAAGCAGTTTTTATATTGTATTTTATTAAATACAGATATATAATTAATCACTTTTGAAAATATCATTTTTAGGAAAATATTTTTCTACATATGAAAAATTATTTTCATAAAATATGTCAAACTATGTCTAATTACATATAAATAGAAAATTTATAATTAAATAACAAATAATAACTACATTTAATTGAATTTTAAAAATGTGGATATTTATGAGGTTTTCTGTGTGGCGACGTCATCAGGATGACGTCAAATGCCAGGTGCCGAGTCCTAGTGAAGTTGTTATCTCTTTCAAGTAGGACCATTTGCCTACTTTCTTGACTTGTTTGTTTTTCCTGCAACCATTCCATCAATGGTAGCACATAATTTTTTATCGATTCCAATCAAATTACTTTGATTGGTTTATTCCAGCTGGACCAAAGGCTCAAGATAACATTAACTATGAAATGTTTCAAATTTTTAAAAATAATTAATAGTCTTTTATTATTCTTTTTTTTTTTATCTCAACTATTAAAATATTTTAAAATCAATTTAAATCTTAATTAAAATTATATCTTCTTTTTTACGTCGTTATTAATTTTTAAAAAATAATATAAAAATTAAATTCTCTTTATCGATGAAATAAATTTTTATATTCAATCCTTTTAATTTATAAAAAATATATATTTTATTATATTATATATTATATTTCATATTTTTAAATTATTTTTGATAAATTTAATTTTAGCAATAAATCTCATTATAATTTTATAGATAATTAAAAATATTTTAATTTTATTTGAAAATTGAAATACTAAAATTAAGTAATAAATAATTTATTAAATTACTATGCTAAAATTTATTTTATATGTTAAAAGTAGAAATAATGCTGTAATCTTCCAATCCTTTGAAAACTCTTTTTATGTTTTTCTACAAAGTTAGGTTAAAACTTCTTCTTTTTTCCTTCTGCATATGCTGGTAGGAGTGAAGTTTCTCCAGCTACAATATAATAGAAGCCTCTGATGTATGTTCTCTTTTTATTTTCTATTTTCTTCTCATAACAAAAAAAATAAAATGGACTTATAATGAGTTTCTTGTTAATTTCTTTCATCAGTTCCCATATTTTCTTATTCTATTGTTACTTCAATATGTGTAAAATATATATTCATTTCAAGTGTTTCTCTCTCTTTATATATATGATATGAATTAAGGGTTTATTTTTGGTGTATATATGTATAGATCTGGAAAGAGCTAGAATCCATTTGTTCTTATTTTCCTTCTCAAGCTGTTGATATTATAGATCTAGCCCTATTTAGGCCAGATTAAGAGTAATTACTTATATGTTTATTCTTAAGAATCTATATTATCATGGTCTTCATCATCAACCCCACCATTTATATAAAATTTTCATATATTGGATGTTTCATTTTCTGGGTTCATTTCTTTGGTACTTTATAACCATTATTTAATTTTAAGTTTAATTAACATCAAGAGAGTATATTATAATATCATAATATTCTTCTTTTTTCTTCATAACTTTTATACTATATATAAATATACAGTGTTTATGTTCTAATAATTGTCTATATATATATATATAAGGGAAACTGAGGATGAAAATAGAGAAGAAGATGTGGATCAGGGAAGCCATAGACTAGTGTTGCCAGAAGATGGCTATGAATGGAGGAAATATGGCCAAAAGTTCATAAAAAATATTGGAAAGTTCAGGTATATATATTTTAAATAATCATTGTTAAGTAGTATTTTTGTATATATATGACTAATCATATTTATTTGATGAAAAAACAATTTATATATTCTATAGTCTGATCTCAAAACTAACAATGTAGAGAGAAAAGTTGCATATTCTTGCATTAAATCTATTATAATATGGTTATGATGTTATGTGCAATATCACTATTAAATTGATCTTAAATTTATTTTTTTATTGAATGAGAGACAATATATATATATATATAATTTAAAATTAATTGTAGCACAAACATATATAACTATTAAAACAACCTTATTTAGTAGTTTCTTGAATATAT
Source organism: Aleurites moluccanus (assembly GCA_948193065.1). NCBI lineage: Eukaryota > Viridiplantae > Streptophyta > Magnoliopsida > Malpighiales > Euphorbiaceae > Aleurites > Aleurites moluccanus. The sequence goes on from CANXYC011704058.1 coordinate 16,385, forward strand.
AATAATTATTTTTTTTAACTATAAGATGATATTATATTTTAGATTCATATCTTTAATCCAGTTAAAAGTAGATCATTTATATTGAAATTATAAGATAAAAAAAAAATTATTTATAATTTAATCTCAAAGATTAAACTATAATTAATAAAAAAAATGAGTAAATTATTTTACTAATTGAGTTAATTCTTATGATTTTGAATAAGAAGAGTACAATGTGCTTGTTGCTTCATAACCTAACAAAAATGATCTATTTAAAGTGATGTGGGGAGCCAAGAGTAAGTATTGTACTATTTAAAGTGATGGGGGTGTTTGGATAAAAATTAGCGTTTTGTTAAAATAATCAGTTTTCTTAAAATGAGCATTAATCATAAAGTTCATCCCCCAATTTTTAAAATTTGCGCTTAAATACTAAAAATAATTTAGTTTTCTTTTTTTACCCAAACACTTCAAAAATCACAAAACTTTTTAACTTCCTCCTAAAATGCAGTTTATAGCGCTTAGCTTTCTGTCCAAACACCCTCATATGCATATGACATTATTTTTTTTATTGGTTTCACCTTTAATTTGATTTCAGGAGCTATTTCAAGTGCCATAAGCAAAATTGCAATGCTAGGAAGAGAGTTGAGTGGTCAAGATCTAATCCCCATAATCTTAGAGTAGTATATGATGGGGTGCACACCCATTCCTCTTCCACATCAGATAACTCCCAAGGGACTTCATCAACTGCTAACCAATACAACTTGTTAACCCAAGTTTTTGGAGATAAACCCACTTCATAATACTAATAATCAGAGCCTATTGTGTTAATTATGTATAATAATTTGTTGTTTCTGTAATTTAATATATATATAATATTTATATTTTATTAAATATAAAAAAATAATTATAATGAAAAATGAGAAAAATAAAATAATATCAAGTATAGAAAATGGAGTGTTTGCAAGGATAAAGGATAATGATAGAACTTAGAAGAGTTTCCTGGTGGAGAGGCAATTAATTAATTGTTTATATATAAAAAAGAATTAAATAAAAAATAAATATATTTCTTAAACTATAATCTTTAAATTGAATTTCACTCTATAGTAAACTTAATGAAGCTTTGATTTAAGAAAATGACTATAGAAGAAATGATATGCAAATCTCACTTCGATATTAAATTGCTTTTGTTTGCTTGCTATTATGACTGTATCAAAACTTGTGGCTAAAAATTTGTTGCTTTTATGATTTTCTTATTGCTTTTATGAATGTATATAATTTTCTTTTTGCTTTTATGATATGCAAATCTCACTTACGTACTTCTTTTTTTTTTTTTTTTCTTTTTAATTGCTTCTTTTCTTTCCTCTACATTGGCATTGAGTTTTCTCCTATTTTTAAAAGATGTGTTTTAAATTATTTATTATTATTATTATTATTTTGGTAAGAAAGGAAAATAAACAAAAATAGTACATTAAACAAATTTTAGTATATAACATTTCACAAATTAAGGACGGACACAAGATTTAAAAAAAAAAGCATCCCTCACATTTAATAATAATTTTGAAAAAAAAAAGTAAAATTTTTGATAAGAGACATATAATAATGAAATAAATTTATTTAAAAATATAAAAATAATAATAAGTACCAAACAAACATATATTTTAATTAGAAATAATCAAAAATTATTATAATATTATTAAAAAAAAAGAAAATAAAAAATGAAAGAAAATTAAGTAAAATTGAAAAGAAAATAAAATAAATTTGTTAGCATGATTACAGGCGAGGTTGAACTCAACTAGATTTAGTAAAAAAAAATTTGGCTCGAAGTGTTCGGCTAAATATTAATTTTTTTAAATTTAAAATTTATTTAAATTAATAATATAAATATAAAGAATATTTTAAAGTAAATATATTTCATATATTAAACTATAAAACAAAAATAAATTTATTTTATACATACTATCACATATATGTATTTGTAATATTTATCCATAATATATTAAATATATGAAGAGGAAACATATAAATACACAAAAATACTCTTATTAATTTTTTATATTTTTTAAATTAAATATCTATTATTATTATTATTATATGTAAAATTATTATTGTTATTATTATTATTATAGAAGGAAATTTTATTATATTAGGATTTAGATTTTTTTTATAATTTTCTATAAAAGAATTTTTTATCAAATTTTTACATTATAATTATAACTTATTCAAGTTTGATATATTCATCATATTTTTTTAGTTGTTGTCAAAGATATCTAATTGTTATTATTTAATTAATGTAATAATTTATTATTTATGTAATATTATATATATTTTTAATTTTTCTGTAATATAATTATTTTTTTTATAATTATATTTATGATTTTATTTAATATTTTGTTATGAAAGTTTCTATGTACATAAAAAAATTCAAAAATTTCATTTAAATCTTTCAAAACTTTTAGTATTATAAGCAGATAGCAACAAGAGAGAAGTTCTTAAGATTTCTCCATGGCTTGAGATTGCTAAAATAATAATAATAATAATAAAATCCTCCCTGTTCGTGCTTTTAACAATGTTTTCAGAATCAGATCGATTAAAAAATCGATATAGAGAGATGATAAGAACGTTAGAGGTCCGATCGGAATCAAATCAGTTAAATCGAAAAAAAAGATATACATATATGTGTATATAATTTGACATTTAGTATATATATGAAGAAAATAAATATAATACAATTATAGTTAAATCAAGAATTTATATAAGACTATATTTCTTATGGTGTCAATCCAATCACATTAAGTCAAAAATTATATATATATATATATTTATATATATAGTAAGTTATGAACATTCACTTGCTTAAATATCTACTCACATAATAGGGTAACATGTAATAGGATCATGATTTTGACATAGGATAAGTTTTGACGTCGGATAAAATTGAAACAAAACTACTGAAGTTCTCTTAATTTTTTTTAACTCAAAACGGAGCCTTTTTTCTTGACTTTAACTCAAAACGGCGCCTTTTTTCTTGACAAAAACGACGTCATTTTGATGAAAAATTAAAAAAAAATTCAAAAATGAAGAAGCTGACCCGTTCGAATCGAAAAAATCGGTTATGTTAGACAAGTTCACCAGTCAATCAGTTGATTCACTGGTTTTTAATCGGATTATTCGGGAACAGATAAAAAAGGTTGATTGGCCCGGTTTTTTATTCGATTCCTAATTTTCCTGTTTGACCAATTGATTCGATCTGATTTTGATAATTATGAGTTTTTAGGTTAGTTTTAATTTATGTTATTGTTTTTTCTATTTTCATTATTAAATTGAAAATCTAAGTATTATCGTACATAATTATATTTGGTACAAGAATTTTATTATTATCATATTATTATTATTAATGATAAGCTTCGTATCAACAAGGTGGTGTATCAAAATTACGATGCTCATTCTTAAGCCTACAAGAAAGAAAATGGAAATACGGCAAAAATCCTTCAACACTCAAGTTAGTTATAGGTCTACCTGAAAAATTCTCTTGGTACCTCTAAATTCTTTAGTTTAGTATTAAAAAAAAGAAAAAAGGAAGATATCGTTTTTTGTGTGTTTTTCTCTCCTTATTTCTTAGAGATTTCTGTAGAATGAATATGATTGATTTGAGGAGTCTGATTGGATAAGATGGATTAGTTGGTATGACTATCCTAAGGAGATTTGGACCATATTTTATTTTTTCATCAAGAAATCTTTTAGAAGTATTCCCATTAATTGATTTAGAAATGTGAGGTAGAAACGGCTTGTAGCCTCTAGACCTACGGATAGATACTCATTGTATTTGATGTGAAGGCATAGTGGCTCGGTATTTTTTGCCTTGACATATATTGCCTTATTGAAGGGTGAGCATCTAAACAAAGCAAAATGTGTGAGGAGGATCTTGAGTCTTTGATTCATGGCCTAAGTTTGACGAGGTAGTCTAGTTTCATATGTCTTGATGCAGTGAACAAGATGATTGGATACTCTATATATCAATTTAGATGATCTCATTGAAAATCGACTAGACAATCTGTAATAACCCTAACGATTATAGTGGAAAACCTAAATCGGGTAGGAATTTTTTTTAAATTCTCCAGGAAGCAATAACTGAAAATTTATCAAGACCAATGAAAAATAGATATTAGAGTGAATTATAGAATTTAAATGAGAATTAAATCGAATAGAATGGGCAATATGAATATAGTTGAAAATGCTAGAGTATTAAAAATTATAGCAAAATAAATTGAAAATACTTAAGAGTTAATTAATGGATTAATTATTAATTAATCAAGGATTAGCCTAAAAAGTCAACACAACTGGCTAAATAATATATATATATATATATATATATATATATATATATATATATATATATAATTTAAAATGATTTAATTATGATTTTCTTTTCCTTATTTACTGTTCTCTAATTTTTCTATTGGGCCATTTGTTACATATATAGATAAATATAACAAAAAGCCATCATCTTCTTCAATTTCTTCTCCCATGGCCGAAATATTCAAGCTTCTCTCCATAGAAAAATTTTCTTCTTAGCTTCCTAAAATCATTTGATCTATCACAAATTCCTTCACAAATAATTCTTCCTCCAACACCTAATTGAATTATTTGGGCTTAGATAGAGATTTGGAGCAATTTCTCTTAAAGGTAAATTTCTTAGCAAGTTTTGAAATTCATTTTTGATAAGTTATTTGAGTGATTAGGTAATAGGATGATATTTTTAGAGTAGACAAATTGATTAGGAATTCTGAAATTTTATGTCTCAGGAATTTCCTGTGACTTGGCAGAAATTTTGGGTTCCATTTTTGTATCCTTAGAGGTAGAATTTAAAAATATGAAAAACATAAAAGTTGGAAATGCGTATGTGTAGAATATATGTTATTCAGAAGATTTTGACTGAATCCTTCTGTGTAGGGAGATATGGGTCTCCAAACATAACTAACTCGGATAGGGTTTTATTTCTGTGAAATTCCTAAGACTTAGCAGAAAGTTGGAGCTAAGTTTTGAGGCCTTTAATGTAGGAATTTGATAATATTAAAAACATAAAAGTTGTAGATATATATGTCAAGAATATTTTTTCCTTTGTAAGATTTTTTAAATTATCAATGTATTGTTAACTATGGACCTCTGAGTCAGACTGGCTCGGATTAGGGATTTCAGAAATGTAACCTTTCTGAAATGGGTAAATATGAGGACCTTAAGTTCCGAATCAGGGGAAAGTTAAAACATAAGAAATATATAATTATGTCTTAGATAAAATTTAGTTAAAATAGAGTAGCATTTAGACCTGCACATAATGAGTTATAAGTGAAATATTAGGGTATGCTCGGATAGAAATTTCAGGATTTCTGAATGTTGTTTAGAATTTAGGTTTGCTTATTGTATTGTAATGTAATTAGGTTTCTAATTTGAGATTTATGTTTGTTATAGATGCACAAAGGAGAGATAAAGGAAAAGACGAGGAAGTGGAAGACTACCCTTTTAATTTGTGCTAGGTGGTTGGACACATTTTAATTTTGGGGTGAGTAACATATATGTTTCTTTACTTGTTGTCTTTATATATTATTTCCTTGAATCTTCCCTAAGAAATTGTATTATTATTAAAGTTTCTTGATTATGTAGCCATTGTTAATTGAATCCTTGATATATAAATGTATTGATTGGTGTTCATTATTGGACAACATTTTTACTTACCCTATATATGAGACCATTGACAGTACTACTCTCCCGATGGGGTAGATATTTGTGCATCGGGTATTGTGCACAGTGTATTGTATTGGGAACCCTATCTAGAAGGAGGTTAAGGTCCTAGACGTACAGTCTGATCAACTGTATGACTATTGACATGCTACTTAACTGCAGCCTCTGTCCATTGTTCTAACTGTCATGGATATAGAACATTTGGTCCACAGTATTTTCTTGCAAGTGACCAATATTATTGATTATATGATTGTTCCTATTAAACTATATTGTACTTAAAACTTGATATTGAATTATATTGGAAACCTTATTTCTTAGTATTCATATTATTATCTTGGAATATTATAATTTGTTATTGAATGACCTTCTTCGTGAGCACCTAGCCTCACAAGTGAGGGAATATATATATTATTTACTGAAATTTGTCTCACTCCTTTATGGTTTATCCTTTTCAGGATTTGATAAATAGCGACGATTCCATTTCCTCTCTCTTTCTTTAGGAGTGGAATTTGCTTTATCTATGTAATAACTCCTTAATTATATTTATGGGTCTTTCTATAGTAGCTCCATGGTATGTAATAATGAATTTAGTAATGATATTGTAAAAATGGAGCTATGTTAATGAGATGTAATTATTACACTATATATGCAGTTTGAAGTATTGGATTGAGAAAAATGATAACAAATGTGGTATGTACATTGTAGTATGAGATTAGTATGGGAATAGAAGTGTTGAATTGTGCAGGTTGTGTTAGTGTTGGTTATGAAGAGAGAGACTTTGGATCCTGGGTATTAGATTATAAAAGTAGAGTAGTTATGGCAAATTTTTTATAGAAAATGCAGAATGAGATTCTATAGGTTTAGGTGGCTTTATGCCTTCCCCATACCCTAGGATCGTCATATCTCCTGAAATGGGGGATGTGACAATGTGATAGTGCCGAAAATTAAAAAAAGAGTGTCAATATTACCACCCTAATAAATACTTCTTGTTTAGAAATTTAAGAGACAAAAAAGATAAAAAAGAATATTAGTTATTAAGGGTAAAATAATATTATTTAAAAGTTATTTTTATTAATAAACAAGAGAAATCTCTTATTCTCTCGATTTTAAAAGGAAATGAAATACAAGTTTAAGAAAATAACTAATCCCTTATTATTTTTTTCTTGTCTAAATTAATTAAATTTCCAAATATAAGATAACTCTTATCCTACCCCATTTTCCTTTCAATTTATTTCTTATTTCAACTTTCAAAAAGAATCTTAGAATTCATAAACTTTGACCATACTCCCTCCAATCTTAAATATATGTCCTTTTAGAAATTTATTTTTATTTAAAAACATTTTAGTATTTCTTTCAAAACGTTTTAGAATTTTAAAAAAGTATTTATTATTATTTTTTTTAATTTTATCCTCCATTTATTCCTTCATTGAACATTAGTATTAATTATTTTTATTTCTCTATATCAAAATCAAAAAATGATATTTAATATTTTTATTTTAGAATTATGATAATTTAATAATTTTTTAATCAATGTGTCGAAACCTCAAACAACAAATATTTAAGAATAGAGGAAGTAACATTTATGTTCAAAAGCTATAATATTGAGAGGGATTAGGGGGTGTTTGGATAGCCAATTAGAAAACTCAATTGCCGTTTGAAATAATACGCTTCGACAATAGATTTTTTTTTCTAGTATTTGGATACCCAACTCTCCCTAATCAATTACAGATCCATCTCAAGCACTCGGCAAAATCTAGTAGCTACTACCACTTATTATTGCCGATTAAAGGAAATTCGCATTTGAGACTCCCTTGTTTTCTCATACTAAATCACTCCTTAACTCTTAGTCACATTTATACTTCCTCTCTCACTCCAAAGTCTTCTTCTCCTTTGGACGGCCTATAAAGATCCTCTATTGCATCGACACTCTCTCTTTCTCTTCATCAATGATGGTCCTAGAGAGTGACAAACAGCTAGAGACCTTGCAACATGCTTTTGGCAACGTTCTCTCCTTCTTCATCCTTATCTTGATTGAAGTTCTTACTTTCTCGATTCGTCTCTTATCTGTAAGTTCCTCGAATTCTATAGATCTAATCCTTATTATATCTTTCACATTCCACAATTTCTCTATTTGTTTTTAAAATTAACGAAAATTACATGATTTATGCATTCTCACAAAATAAAGCATTTAAATGTCATTTGCTTTTTCTTAGAATTTTTTTTTGCCTCGAATTCTCAATTTTCTTTAGTGGCTCAATTCGTTTTTTCAGCAAACATATTTGGCATTGTTAGCTATTATAGATTCTTGCAGGGTTAGCAACATCAGCTGGTCCTAGATATAATTTTATCTTGGAAAATTTTACTAAACTAGTGAAGTATTAGAACAAGATAAGTGGATGCTAAAGCACCATGGAAGATGCCAATCTTGAATGAAGTCTTAGAATTGATAATTAAAGTTGTTAAAGTGGAAGATACACTGTATATTTTGGTCATTTTGCTATTTTAAGTACTTTTTAACCCAAACACTAATAAAAATTAAAAATGCTTATGTTACTTTGAAAAAATACTTTTTATTCAAATGCTTTCATCAAATTTTTCCATTATAAAAAAACACTTTTAAAAATCCCAACAGAAAAAATTACTTTTATCCCAAATCGACAATTGTCAATCGTCCATCCAAACACCTCCTTAGTATTTACAATTCACATATTATTAGTCTATTACAAATAAATGGATAATTTGTCAAATTCATATATATGAAATTCACCACATACATTCCATTAGGTAATCGTTAGGAGTTGCACATTTACATGGCCTTTTATAATTAGAGTTGTTTAAATATTAGAAACTTTGCTAGTAAGAATGAAGATTGATATCTATTGAAATCAATCAAAACTCATGTAGAGAAAACCTAGGGTTATTGGAGAATGAAGAAGAATATCAAGAGTATTTATAAAACCAACAGAACAAAGAATACAATGATAAAGTTATTTATATACATCATATGTGAAATGTCCTAACTACTCTTAACCTAAAAGACTAAACTACCCTAAATTTTTATTTACATATCATGTCTAATATATACAAATATAAATAAATTAACATATACAAATGTTCATATCCCCCCTCCATTCCCCTCAAGATGAAGCCTGCTGCAAATGAAGCAGATTCATCTTGGACAACAAAAATTGATGAGATTTAACAGATAACAACTTAGTAAAAATATCAGCAATTTGGCACTTGGAAGAGATATAAAAAGGCTGAATGAAGCCTTCCTTAAACTTGTTTCCAACTAAAGGGCAATCAATCTCTACATGTTTGGTCCTTTCGTGGAAACTGGGTTGGCTGAAATATGGATGATTGCCTGGTTATCATAGTGTAATGAAATAGGCAAGGCTAAGGGAACATGGAAATCTTGTAACAACTAAGAAATATATTGAAGTTCACAAACTGTGGTAGTCATTGCACGATACTCTGCCTCAACTGAAGATCGAGAAATAGTGGTATGTTTATTGGTTTTCTAAGAAATCAAAGAAGAACCATGAAACACACAATAACTGATAAGGGATTTGCATGTGTCAGAATAGGATGTCCAGTTGGCATCACAGTAGGCAAAGACCTTGAATTCAAAAGAAGAAGAAAAGAACAAACTAATTGTTGTACAACTTTTAAGGTATCTAACTAGATGTAATGCAGCATCCCAATGATCCTGCCTTGGAGCTTGCATAAATTGACTTAGCAGTTGTGTGACAAATGTGATGTATGGCCTGGTTAGATTCAAATATAATAGCATGCCAATTAACCTTCTATAATCCTTAAGTGTGGATAAGAGTGGACCAGAGGTTTCTGAATCAGAAAATGAAATATAAGAAGGCAAAGACAGAACAACAGGCTTTGCAACAAATAACCCAATATCATTTAATAAGTCTATGACATATTTCCTCTGGTTAATATATAATCCATAAGAAAAGTACTAACGTTAGTCCTATGAAGTAAATAGTTGGACCAAGATATTTTATTGTGCATTGTTGATGAAGATATTGTTTAACAGCAAAAATTTCAGAGTTGGAAGTACCAGCGATTAAGACATCATCAACATAGATAAGTAATGCCAAAAAACTAGAGGAAGGCTTCTTAATAAAGAGACATTTGTCAAAAGCAAACTGAATAAGCCCAAAAGCTTAGAGTTTGGTAGTGAATTCAAGATTCCACTGCCTAGAAGCCTACTCAAGTCCATATAAAGACTTTTGGAGCTTACAGACCTTGGAAGAACTATCAAGTCCTACTGTAGGGAACATGACGGTCTCAGGGCAAGGGTAAACCTAAGTTCGATACCCGTAGAACCCGTTAACATGTCAATTTCAATTAATCATTTATCAATTTTCATAATCTGTATAACAAATTTTATTCCCAATCATACATACTTTGTTTTAGTCATAATGTCACGACCCAACCTGGGAGCCGCGACGGTCCTAGGGTACGGGTGTTGCCTAAGCTACCAGTACCATGAAGAATCCAATTATATATATGACATGGAAAACAATACATTTAATCAATTCAAATAGCTTAACAATGCTATTGAAAATTGGGCAGCATCTCCTCTATATAAGGATTATGCCCAGCTGTAAAACATGCAATAAATACTTCCAATAAACTTTATCATCAATATTCATATCCCTATCATCAATGATCCCTCTGGATCTCCAATA
>CANXYC011704170.1:0-37740 GCA_948193065.1 Aleurites moluccanus
TAAAAAAAAAAAATATTTATTTTAATAATTTAATAATATTTTATATTAATTTTTTTTTCAAATATTTTTTTAAAAAAAAAAATTTAAATAACAAAAAACCCCCCCCCCCCCCCCCCCCCCCCCCCCCCCCCCCCCCCCCCCCCGCTCAAGATGGAGGCTGGTGTAAGTACTAGACCCATGTTGGACAAGAGAAATACATGAGACTTGAGAGGCAGTTGCTTAGTAAGAATGTCTGCTAGTTGCAGCTTGGAGGGAATATGCTGTGGAAGAACAAAACCCTTCTTATAATGGTCTCTAACAAGATGACAATCAATCTCCAAATGTTTTGTTCTTTCATGGAACACTGGATTAGAGGTGATGTAGTTTGCTGCTTGATTATCACAATACAAAGGAATTGGAACAGCCAAAGGTACTTGAAAATCAAGTAACGTATGAGAAATGTACTGTAACTCACAAGTGGTTGCTGCCAAACTTCTATATTCTGCCTCTGCACTAGATTTAGAGACTGTATTCTGCTTTTTAGTCTATCAAGAAATGAGGGAAGGACCAAGAAAGACACAAAAACCAGTGAGGGATCTTCTTATAAGAGAACAAGAAGCCCAGCTCGCATCACAATAGGCCTGCAGCTGTAAGGAATTATTGGAAGGAAAAAGCAAACTAGTGGAAGGACAACCTTTGAGATATTTTAACACATGGAGAGCAGCAGTCCAATGGATTTGTCTAGGAGAATTCATGTCTGACTCAACTGCTGAGTAGCAAAAGTCAAGTCTGGTCTAGTTAAATTCAAGTATAAATGCCTTCCTATCAATCTTCTATATTTATCAGGTTGTTCCAACAAAAGGGAAGACTGATTAACAATGTTGAAATTAGTAAGAAGAGGTAAAAACGCTGGTTTGACACCTGTTAAGCCTGCATCTTCCAGCAAGTCCATGATATATTTTCATTGTGTAACATAGAGACCTATAGAAGACTTGGCAATTTCAAGACCAAGAAAATACTTGGCTATGCCAAAGTCTTTAATGGTGAACTGTTGGTCTAGAAACTGCTTTAACTTAGTAACCAGGGTCTTGTCTGTGCTAGTAATCAGTACATCATCTACAAAAATAAGTAGGATAAAAAAACTGGATGACGTCTTCAAAGTGAACAAACAATGATCAGAAACACACTGTTGGAGACCAAATTGTTGTAATTTTGATGTGAACTCCAGGTTCCACTGCCTAGAAGCCTGCTTGAGGCCATATAATGATCTCTTTAGCTTACACACCTTGTTGGGAGTAGGAAGAACATAACCAATGGGAGGGACCATGTAAATGTCTTCATTAATAAAGCCATGGAGAAAAAGCATTATTGATGTCTATTTGATGAATATCCCAGCCCCTAGCAGCTGCAATGATGAGAAATAATCTCACTGTTACCATTTTGGCAACAGGTGAGAAACTGTCTATATAATCTAGACCTATAACCCTTTGCAACCAGTCAAGCCTTGTACCTATCCACTTTCCCCTCTGGTTTGTATTTGACTTTAAAAATCCACTTGCAGCCAATAGGTTTCTTTCCCAAAGGCAGGTAAGTAAGTTCCCAAGTACCATTAATTGCTAGAGCTTCCAATTCTTTATTCATTGCATCAACCCAATGCTGATTATGCTTAGCTTGACTATAAATAGAGGGTTCATGGATCATAGACACATTATCCACAAAAGATATGTGTTCAGGTATATAAAATTCTTGAAGAGATGGAAAAAAAAGAAGGAACAAAATATGAAGTACCTGGTAATATTGAATTGACTGAATGAGTTATAGTAGCAAAAGCATATTGGTTTTTAGTAACTGCTGAAACAAAATCTTCTAACCACTTTGGTTTAGTTCTTGGTCTGGTACTATGTCTGGTAGGAGAAGGTTCAACAGGTAAAACTGGTTGAGTGTCAGAAGCTGGATTTGGGTCAGTAAAGGATTCAGTTAAATCAGTTGAGGATTCGATTAAATCAGTCGAGGGTACTATTTGGGGTATGAAAAAATCTACTGTGGGTTCTGGTGGTATAGAAGTGGTGGGATCATTCTGAAAGGAATCAGGAACAGGGCTGATGCCATGTGTAGATGGAGAAACAAATGTAGTAAGAGGGTCTGAATCAAGGGAAATTGTGGAATGAGGTAAAACAAAAGGATGGTCTATAGGTAAAGGCAAAATAGAGTAAGGGAATTCAGTTTCATGAAAAAGCACATCTCTATAAACTAAGGTAGTTTGGTTTTCTATATCATAGAGTTTATAACCCCACTGTCCAGGTGAATACCCTAAAAAAATATATTTAAAAGCTCTTGCCTCAAATTTATCCTTCAGTAGCCTAGTATTTGTAGTGTAACAGAGACAACCAAAGACCTTAAGTCTTTCATAATCAAGCTGCTTATTGTGCAAAACCTGATAAGGTGATTTCCAACCAAGTATAGTAGTAGGTAATCTATTTATTATGTATGTTGTAGTCAAGAGTGAGTCTCCCCAAAACTTCCTTGGTAAATGTGCTTGAAACAACAGGGCCCTAGCTCTTTGAACAAGATGGTTATGTTTTCTCTCTACAACCCCATTTTGTTCAGGTGTATAGGGAGTAGTTCTTTGGTGTATAATGCCTTGGCTATGAAATAACTTTTGACACTGTTCACTTAAGAACTCAGTACCATTATCAGTTTTTACTTGCTGCACTGTTTTATGGAACTGATTTTGCATCATGAATAAGAACTGTTCTAAGTAATGCTTGGTTTGATACTTATTTTTCATTAAGAATGTCGAAGTGGACCTACTATAATCATCCACAATAGTTAACATATAATGTGCTCCAATAAGAGAAGGTGTTCTATATGGACCCCAAAGATGAACATGCACCAATTCAAAAACTGATGTAGTATGAATAGAACTCTTTTCAAAAGCAAGCTTATGCTGTTTAGAAATAGGACATATATCACACTTGTAATCAGTAACATTCTTAGGTTTATTCTCCACAGTCAATGTAATATGGTTTATTTTAGAAAAAGAAACATGGCCTAATCTATGGTGAATCAAAGTAAAATCAACAGGTTTAGGTTCTGTACAAAGCAAATTGTTATTACAAGGTTGTGGTGCATTAGATGTTAACACAACTTTAAGCTTGGAAGTTCTGAGTTGATACTCAACAATGACTTGTGGTTGAAAGCTTGATTCATCCAGTATGTACAAACTATTATGCTCTTTACCTACTGCCATAATTTCTTCAGTCAATAGGGCCTGAAAAAATACATGAGTATCAAAGAAAACAAGTTTAATAGGTAATGTGTTAGTCAATTTGTGCACAGATAAGAGATTAAACCTAAAATATGGTATATATAAAACTTTGTCCAAAGTAAGCCTGGTATGTAAAATAACAGTACCAAAATGTTGTACCGTCTTAGTGGATTTATTAGGAAGATGCACAGTACTGTGTGTAATAGATTTATAAGGTTTATGTAAGAGATCAAAATTGAAACACATATGATTGGAGGCCCCTGAGTCTATGATCTATATACTCTCCATTTTATAGCCAAAACAAGCCAAAGAGATGCAATGTACTGTACTTGTATAACTGGTACAATTGACAAATTCTCTTTCTGTTGGCTATTTACCTTTAAAATATTTTTGAATCTCTTTTTGTACCACACCAGAAATAGCTATAGTCCAATCCTCCTGTTTTGTATCAGTTGGTACTACTGTCAAGTTTTCAACATCTTTCTCATTGACTTGTGCTACAAATTTTGATCCACCAGTGCCTCTTTGCTTTTTCAAATCTTTATACCATTCTGCATAGCCATGTAGTTTAAAACAAGTCTCCTTTAAATGTCCATTTACTCCACAATGAACACAGTACTTTTCCTATTTTTCTTTCTTCCTCCAGTAGTTAGACTTATAGTTATCTTTATTAAAGTTTTTGTTATTATCTCTCTTATAGCTTTGTCTTTTTACTAACATAGCACTGCTGTCATTATTGTCAATAACAAACACATTCACTTCTCTCTGTTTTTCCACATGAAGCACCAAGGAATATGTCTTGTTAACACTAGGTAAAGGTTCCATAATCAAAATCTGATTTCTCACATTGTCAAACTAATCATTTAATCCTATCAAAAATTGCATAAGCCTTGTCAAACAAGTAATATCTGCAATTCCTTTCACAGCTCCACAGTTACATGTAGGTATAGGTATCAAACACACCAATTCATCCTATAATTTCTTGAGTTTAGTAAAATACATGGAGACTGACATGTTACCTTGAGAAATAGAACTGATCTCTTTTTGCAATTGATACATGAGAGGCCCATTACTCTCTCCAAACTTCTCCTCAAGCTCCTCCCACAATTCTTTGGCATTAGATGCATAAATGAAGGCTTCTGAAAGCTCCTTCGATATTGAGTTCAAAATCCATGAAGTTACCATGAAATCAACCTTCTGCCATTGTTCATATTCTGGTCTGTCTGCTTCTGGAATTTCGCACTTTCCAGTAATAAAACCTAGCTTGTTCTTTGCTCCCAAAGCTATTTTCATGGATCTACTCCATAAAAGAAAATTAGGTCCAGTCAAATGTGCAGTTACCATATTCATGCCTGGGTGATCAGAACTCTGCAACAAAAGAGGATCTCCATTGTAGAGACTCTCTGATCTCCTATTCACTTCTGTAAATGAAGCTTGTCCTGTTTGTTCTTGATTCTCATTCATCTTCATAAATTCGCAATTCTCAAATTTACTCAGTCTTCAAAATCAATTACTCAAGATATCAGCATATTCAACCTGCTCTGATACCATGAAGAAATTTAGAATGCCATAAGCATGGCTTTATTTCTAATCGAGATAAAATTCTGAAAAATCTGTATATTTCATATATTTTCACAAGCGTACAATAGAAGCTTTATATACAGGAATATGACAGCTCATTAGTTTGTTATCCAGCTCAATAACTAACTAAAACGAACAACTAATGCTTATCAAACTTTAACAGAATATCTAACTAATATTTACATCAACTATTATAGTAAACTAACAATAATAATACACTAACATGTTTTACCCTCCTCTTTTTTTTTCAATATATAACCTATATATACTGCTTTTCAGGTGCATTTCTATATCCTAAATATACTGCTTCCGCACTTAAGTTAGTATGGCCATGGATATTGTAGCAGTGTTTGCGTGCAGGTGTGTGACGGCTAAAATATGACATAGCAATGTTATTGTGAATTTTTGTTTAACAATTAAAGTTTATCAGGGTGTTATTGTTGTGATAATTTATTCATAGTGATTGTGTTGGTATGGAAGGCAAATTTATTTAGTTCACATGGTGTAATTCATCTTCATTCATATAAAGGTGAGATCAACTTCAAATAAATTCAAGTGTATGTAGTACATCCAGTATACCCAATAATTTTGTGATATGAAATATTTGAAGGAGTGGTATTAGTTCTTGTATATTGAATTCAGAAACATTATTTCTTTAAACCCATACTATGTAGCCAATAATTGAGTGATTGTATGATAATGCAAAAAATTATTTGATTTATATTATATGTTCTCATAACCATATTTCCACAGATAAAAGGTTTTATTCCCGTTCTACCAATAAGCGGACCGGAGGAGCTCGATTTCACCGCAAAAGTGGCAAACTGGTTAACTTCAGGCCTACAATCTGTTCTGCCCAAACACGTAAAAGGGGATCTAAACAAGCTTGCTGTTGGAGGTCACAGTAGAGGTGGAAAAATGGCATTTGGACTCGCACTTGGATATGCTAAAACTCCCTTGAAACCCAAAATCTCAGCACTAATAGGTCTAGACCCTGTAGAAGGGCCTAATGAACACAACATTATCGAACCTAAAATTCTCACTGGTACACCTAACTCTTTTAGTTTATCGATTCCAGTGGCTGTGATCGGAACTGGGTTAGGTAATCAGTCGATTTGTTGGTTTGGATGTCCTGCTTGTGCTCCAAATAAGCTTAATCATGAAGAGTTTTATAATGAGTGCAAAGCTCCAGTTAGCCACTTTGTAGCCACAGACTATGGTCATATGGACATATTAAATGATAATTTAACAGGTTTGTTGGGATTTATGGCAAATTCTATGTGCAAGAATGGTAATACGGGTCCCAGAGATCTGATGAGGAGAACTGTTGGTGGTATTTTTGTGGCATTTTTGAAGGCTTCTTTCTTTGGTAAGAGTCGGGATTACAATACCATTTTGAAAAATCCTTCTGTTGCTCCTGCCGCGCTTCAGGTTGATCCTGTCAAATTCTCACAACCACAAAATTATGCTCAAGCTTAAAGGCTATCTTTATATTTGGTACCACCTGATGTTATCAACTATGTATTGAAATAAAAATCAAAGATAATCTTTGATATATGTCGTAAACTCGTAATGTAATAATTAAATTATATAATAAAATAAAATAATGTAATTTAATAAAAATGTAATGTAAGGTAATGTCATTTGGATTATATTATTTTGGGTTCTGTTTCTGATTATTTGAATTAAATTTATCTAAATTCAAGTTCAGTTTTAATTTAATTTAAATTCAAAATTATGTATCGAATTCAATTCAGCTCAAACTTGAGATCTACAAATTTCAAACTAATTAATTGAATATAAATTAGTTGCAATGGATTAAAAAAAAAAAGTGATCAATTAAATATAAATTAATTGAAATGAAATAAAAAATAAATAATCAATTAGATATGAATTATATGAATTGAAAAAAAAATGAGATAAATTAAATATGAATTAAATGAAATGAAAAAAAAATAAGTATAATTACGTAGATTTTAAATAATTTTTAAATTCGAATTTTAATAAAATATATATCATATTTTATTATATAATATTAATAAATTACTAATTTATAATATGAATGAAATCTTATAATTATGTAATAATTTTTTAAAAAATATTATCTTATTAATTTATCAAAATTTTTAATTTAATTCATTAATTCAAATTAAATAATTATTGTATTATAAAAATTATTAATTTATCAAATATTTATTTAAGAAATTTTCTGTATTTCTAAAACCATACGTAGAGACAGACGTACAGTAATTTTGATTACGATACAGGTACTCATTTCAAGAGATGGTAAATATGTTACACGCATGCAATTTTTCTTTTTCTTTTTTTATTTTAAAAGCAAAATACTCTTTTATGTGAAGGTCCAAACCAAATTATGAATTTGAAAATAGTAATTTGATTGCAGCAAATAATTGGTTTACATTTCCACTTCCTTTTGAATTAGTTTGGATTTTTTATTGAGAATATAAAATTCAATAATAATTATTTAATAGAAGAAAATAATTAATTTATATTCTCTTTTTCTTTTAGACTCATAAATTTTAATATGATATTTATTTGATAGCAATAAATTATTGGTTTGTATTTTCTTCCTCTTCGTTTTAGATTCATAGATTTTAAAATTAATATGGTATTTACTTGATAACCACTGCATTTACTTCCTCTTCCTTTCATATCCATAGACTTTAATGTTCTATTTGATGATAAATTATTTATATTTCTTTTTTCTTTTGGATCGATCAATAAATTTAGGGTAAGCTCATTTTTAAGCCACTTTACTTATCATGTTTTATTTATTTAATTTTTAAAATTTTATTTGTTCACATTAAATATTTAAATTTTTTATTTTTATTTTTTACATTGAGGACTTTTTATTGGTGAAAATAAAATTGATGGAAAAATTTATAATATTAATTTAAAAAAATTATATTAATTTTTCGTTATAAAGATGATTGTTAGTAAATATTGAACGTTTATATAGTTTTGAGAATATTAATTTTAAAAGTTAGTTATTGAGTTTAGATAACTCAATTATATATATGTTTATTCAATATTTTTTATTTAATTCATGTGATATTTATATTTTAATAATGACTAAAGTTATAAATTTGAAAGTTTTCAAGTTTTATGTATCAAACAATATAATTTTTTAAAATTAATATAACATTTTTGTAATTCAAATATTGTTGTTATATAATTTCTCATTAAATTTATTTTTTTACAATACAAGGAAATTCTCAATGTGAAAAAAACTATCTAAAAATTTGAAAGATCAATGTGAAATAAAACTTTATGCGTTTAATAGACAAATAATATAAAGTTTAAGAAATTCATAATATATTTTTCCTATATTTTAATTCAATATCTTTTTTTATGACAGAAGATAATTAGTTTACGTTTCCTTCCTCTTCTTTTTAGACTCATATATGGACTTTAATAAGGTATTTATTTGAGGAGAGCATATAATTGGTTAATATTTCTTTCCTCTTCCTTTTAGACCTATAGACTCTTATATGGAATCTATTTGATGACATTGGATAATTAGTTTACATTTCCCTTCTTTTTTTTTTTTTTTTTCCCCTATAAAATTTTATTTGGTATTTATTTGATGGTTTATTTTCCTTTTGAACTCATACACTTCAATATTGCTTCTATTTAATGACAGCATATAATTAATTTACATTTCCTTTTTCTTTCAAATCCCATGCAAAAATGCAATCCTAGAATTTTCGTGGGTTCTTTTTTTCTATCGCTTTTGTTTCTATCTAGCTGATCGTTCTCCTTTTTTCATTTTTGCTATTTTTTTTCCTGTTTGGATGTCAATTATCTAAAAATATTAAAATCTCGGTTTTGTTTTGAATTGTTTCGTTACTGTTTTGAATAAAATTTGATTTTAAATCTAGATTTATTTATTTTTGTTTATGAGTTGTTTATTTGTAGAGTTTAAATTATTTTTTCTTATGAAAATTTATTTGTCTCACTATATGAGAGTTTGTTTGTTTGTCCAATACGATGAGGACTTTTTGTCTGATTTTCAACATATTGAACTCATAAAAAACACTTAATATCAATATGGAATGTAGCGTGTTTCACGCCAATATACCAATTACAATTGCTGGCTAAATATTATTACTTTAATAATTTGGTCAATGAAATTTAAAACTCATTTCATGTTCATTTTAATTGTAATTTTTTCAATTATTTTTATTTTGATGTATCTTTCTACAACATGAATGAAAATTTTTTTTTTATAAAAAAAAAAATTCATAGTCTTAAATATGATATCTATTTTATTATAATAATTTACATTTTCTTCCTCTTTTTTGGACTCATATATTTCAATAAGGTGTTTACTTGATGATAGCAAATAATTGGTTTATGTTTCCTTCCTCTTTCTTTTGAGTATAGTATTTATTTGGTGATAGATAATGGGTTTACATTTCCCTCTTTCTTTTGGATTCACAAATTCTAATATGGTATTTATGTGACGCATTAGATAAATGATTCACATCTCCTTTTCATTTTGTATCCATAGACTTGAGAGAAGTAATGGCTATTTGATGGCAATAGTTAATTGGTTTACATTTCATTTTCATTTTAAATTAATCTGGATCTTCTATTGCAAGCATGAACTAGTTTGTACCTTTCTAATGCAATTGTAGATGAAGAATACAAAAATTAATAATGGCTATTTGAAGGTGGAAATATATTTCTGTTGCAATTGAAGCTAACATAATTGGTTTTTTCTACCAGATAACTTGTTTATATTTCCTTTTCCTTTTGGATTAATTTGGAGCTTCTAATGCAACATAGATTAGTTTGAGCCTTATTAAAGATAATGATCATACACACATGAATTTATCAATCAGTAAATATTAAAATCAATTAGCGCAAAATTAATTGACTTATATTAGGTTTAACATCCACTTGCATATAAATTATTTATATATTTTATCATTATTCGATATGTAATACTTTTCTTAACATATCTCTTTAAGTGCAACTTACTTGAATGTTCGACATTTCTTTTTCAACTGCAATACTTTTTCCAACACATCGCTTAAGTGCAACTGAACTTGACAAACTGGCATATCTTCATTAGCTGCGGGCAAGACTGATTTTATCACCAGTCTAACAACATGAATTAAATTGGCTAGGGGTGGAAGCCAAATTTATTAAATTGGTTAAATCGAATTAAATAGATAAAATGAAATCGAAATTAATGGTTTCACAATTGATTTGATTTGATTTAGTTTAAAAAATAACGTAAATCAAAAATTCGATTTAATTTGCAGTTTAAATATTTTTTCTTTAGTTTTAAACTGAATCAAACCGAAGTTATATATATATATATATATATATATATATATTGGATTTTATTTTTATATACAACCATATATTTTTTTTAACTTAATATTAATTTAAAATTGAAAAAAAATATCATTCATAAAAACTAACTAAAAATAAATAAAAAAGAGTTTAATTCTTGAAACAAATATAATTAATGGAATAAACAAGTTTTGAGTGGTATAATATTAAATTATTTTTAAATTTTTTATTATCGATACTTTATCAGTGCTTTTCCTTAAATTTATAATAAAATAATAACGATTTATAATAATAAAAAAATTTGATTTAAAACTGACAAACGAAAAGTATTTAAACAGAATCAAACCGAATCGAAATTAATAGTTTAATTATAATAATAATTTAATTTTGATTATAAATTTTTCAAATTAAAAATATTAGTTTGATTTGATAATAATTTTCAAATCGATTAAACTAAATCGATACCACCCAAATGATGGTGTTTTAAAACAAATAAAATGCAATATATAGTTGCTGCTCAAAAATTTGAAATTTTCCTTTTACATGAGATTCACATTTTATAATGTTAAGGGATTTTTTTTTTATTTTTTTTTTATGAAATCCCACGAAATTAATAGGGTGGAAATGGAATATAGCATGCGAAATAATTATTCTTAACCTTGATTCAAATTTATAATCTCAAGTTCTGATTGAAATTTTAAATGTAAAATAACTTATTATATATATGTAATAATTTTTTTTCTAAATTTAAAAAATATAAATTTTAAAGGATGAAAAATAACTATTCCATCTATTTCTTCCCTATATCATTTGGTGAACCAAAAAAACCCCTAAGTGTATGATAATATAGCGTATCAAATATGAAAGATTAATTTGATTTAGTTTAGTTTCAAGAATATATACAAACCGAATTAATTATATAATTTAAAAAAAAAAACTCAAATTAATTGAATTAAACTACCAAATATAAAATAACTTATCAAAATTGTAAATATACTATAAAATAATTAAACTATCTAAATTCCCAAAAATTATTTGTTTGTATTGATTTGCTATTTGATGTGCTTTTAGTTAATTTTCTTATAGTTATAATTTTTAATTATTTTATATAAAATTTCAAAGAAATGAATAAATTTTAATGATTTGAAAAAACATCAAGTTAATTTTCATTAATTTTTTATAGCTTTTTTTTAAGCATATAATATTAATGTCAATTAATGATAATATTTTTTTTATGTTATAAATTTAATAATTTATACACTTATAAATTATATTTTTAATTTTATAGTGATAAAAATAATTTATAATTAGTCCTTTCGGACAAGAAGCACTCGCTCCATTCCAGTATGTAATATGAAGAGTGTCTACTATGAATTTCTAGATCTTTTGGACAAGTAGAAACAGAAATAGGAGTCCAAGTAGTGAATTTTTCTATAAACGGAGACCTTTTAAATTAGTATGAAAATGTTTCAGCCTCAAAATCTATCATTTAGAATCTCAACAAGTCACTTTTAGTTTTGAATTATTTTTAAACATTTTATACTGATTTCTTTTGATATAGTTTTATTGTCTTTTTACTTTTTAGTGTTTATAAACACTGTATAAATTTTCTTAATTTCTTTTAGAGGCAGCTTTTGATTAATAAAAGTTTATATTACTCTTCTTGAACGTTTGTATGCTGCATTAGCATAACAAAAGCTAAATTATTTAGCTGACAAAGAGTTTAATCTGGTGGTAATAATATGACATGACAAAATGTAAAATTAAAATTGAGAGGTCTCATAATCAATTCCTGTTTATATTAAACTTGAATTATAGATATAATATTTTATATAGTTATTATTTGATAGTGAAAAATTCATCTATATTGGAATTATGTCCAAATTTATAATTATGTGATATATATAATGTTTTTGGTAAAAAAATAAAGGCAGTTTTCAATTTCTCCAAATCCTTGATATTCATATCTCAAAATAGACAAATTATACCTCATCTTATACCTACGTAAATCAATAGCAACCACAAAGTTGGACTCTTGCATCATTATGAAATGGAGAGAGCTAAGTTATAATTTCTCAAAATTAACTCAAAAAAAAATTATCAAACATGCCAAAACTACTAGTAACCCTGTTTGTAATACTGTTGCTGGCTTCCCTGGAGGAAGCTTTGCCAACATTACTGCAGCTGCAAGCTAATGATAATATATAATAAGCTTGTTCCTGATCTGGAAACTCTCAGTGTTTTTGAACCAGGAACACTTCCCACAAAAAATAAAATGGTGAATTCGAATAAATCGGATATTTCTTCACCCCCTAAATCCTTTTTAATTGTTAGACCAAATGTGGCCGGCAAATACCCTGTTGTGGTCTTTCTCCATGGCACCTGCCTCGGAAATTATTTCTACAGTGACCTCCTTGAGCATATATCTTCTCATGGATGCATAGTTGTTGCTCCTCAGGTACATTTCTATAACCCAACTATACTGCTTCCACACTTAAGTTAGTTTAGACATGGATGTTGTAGCAGTGTTTTCGTGTAGGTGTGTTATGGCTAAAGTATGACCCGGTCAATGTTATTGTGAATTTTTTTTAATAATTAAATTACGATAATTTATTGTTAGTGATTGTGTTGGCATGGAAGGCAAATCTATTGTCTCTGAATTTATCCTCTGTCTCATTATGTATCACATTTTTTATTTGATATTTTTTTTTATGCATCATATTATCTTTTTCTTAAAATATTTTAGCCACCAACATTTTTTATGAATAATGTGCCATATAAAAAGAAGCATGTGACAAGAAATAAAATATATACAATAGAACAAAGGATCCGGACATTCACTTTACCAGGTATAATACATCTTCATTCACATAAATGTGGGATCTTATCTAGCACATTTAGTACACTTAATAATTTTATGGCATGAAATATTTAAAGGAGTGGTATTAGTTCTTGTATACCGAATTCAGAAACATTATTTCTTCAAAGTAAAAATTTCTTATAGCCAATGATTAGCGATTGAATGATAAAGTAAAAATTTATTTGAGTTATATGTTCTCATAACCATATTTGCACAGTTATATTCTTGCATCCAGTGGTTCTTTGTACCTATGCTACCAATAGCAGGAAATGAGGAGCTCAATTTCGCGGCAAAAGTGGCAAACTGGTTAACCTCAGGCCTACAGTCTTTTCTGCTCAAAGATGTTAAAGGAGATCTAAACAAGCTTGTTGTTGGAGGTCACAGTAGAGGTGGAAAAATAGCATTTGGACTCGCACTTGGATATGCTAAACATCCTTAAAACCCAAAATCTCAGCTTTAATAGGTCTAGACCCTGTTGAAGGGCCTAATAGACACAACATTGTTGAACCCAAAATTCTCACTGGTATCCCTAACTCTTAATTTATCTATTCCAGTGACCGTGATCGGAACTGGGTTGGGTAATCAACCGTCATGCTTCTGCGTCAAACTTGTGCTCCAGATGGGTTGAACCATGAAGAGTTTTATAATGAGTACAAAGGTCCTGCTAGACAATTTGTAATTACATATTATGGTCACATGGACATGTTAAATGATAATTTAACAGGTGCATTGGGAATTATGGTAAAATTCTATGTGCCAGAATAGTGATAAGGGTCCTAGAGATCTGATGAGGAGAACTGTTGGTGGTATCTTTGTTGCATTTTTGAAGGCTTATGTTTTTGGTAAGAGTCAGGATTACAATACCATTTTGAAAAATCCTTTTGTTGCTATTGCCACGCTTCAGGTTGATCCTGTCAAATTCTCACAATCACAAAATTATGCTCAAGCTTAAAGGCTACCGTTATATTCGATACCACGTAATGCAATCAACTATGTATTAAAATACAAAAACAAAGGTTACTTTTGGTATATGTGGTGAACTCGTAATGTAATAATTAAACTATATAATAAAATAAAAAATGTAATGTAATAAATATATAATGTAATGTAGTGAATTACATTATTTTGGAAGGAGAAAAAGAATACATAGTTGATATAAATAGAAAAAGAATATAACTAATTAAAATATCAAATTGTTAAAAAAATTATATTAGTTAAAAGTGATTTAATTTTCCATCATCATCTGTATTTTTTTTTTTATTTTTTTATTTAATTAAAGTAATAAAGATTATATTATGTAAATGAATGGTTAACAATGATATTACAATAAGTATATATACTCTAAAAAAAAATAAAATTAGATTTTATTGTTTAAAAAAAATGGATATTAATAATGATAGCTTTTTATAGAAAAAGAAAAAATCATTATTAACCGTTTGTTTAGAATATAATTACTAAATTTTCTATAATATCATTGTTAATATATAATAATAGTATTTATAAATTTTAATAGATAGATAAATAGCCTCTAATATTTAGTCAAAATAAAGTTGATAATTGTTCAATTGATAAATCTAAAAATTAGATAACTCATTAAACTTAACTAAATACTATGAAATTGATAAGACTTTCCAATTCAAATATTTTAAGGTTAAATACCATACATCTTAAAAGGAATGAAGAATAACATTGTATTTACGTTTCTTTTTAAACGTCACGGTATAAAACTCGGGTTGAAAGGGCTGCTGTATATTTTTACACAGCAGCCGTCTATTTTAATTACTTAAAAAAATTTTAAAAAATTTTAAAAAATTATATTTTGATAGTATTTGATGTAATGAATCTATTGATGTATTTTTCATTCTAAACAAAAATCATTTGTACTGCTAAAAATGTATTAGAAATGTGTTAAATCTAAACCGTTAAATATAATACATAAAATTTCTAATGCATTTTTAGCAGTCCAAATGATTTTTGTTTAGCATAAAAAATATATCAATAGATTCATTACATCAAACACTATCAAAATATAGTTTTTAAAACTTTTTTTAAAAAATTTTAGATAGCTAAAATGGACCACATGAGGGGCTGCTGTGTAAAAATACACAACAACCCCCCTCAACCCATAAAACTCATAAAATATTTGAATTCAAGAGCTCTATTAATTATTCTAGTATGTAATTAAGTATAATAAATTTTTCAATTTCTTAATCTTTTCAATAATATTTATTATTATTTATTACTCTCTCCGTTTTTTTTATCTGTCATTTAAGATTTTGCACACAT
Organism: Aleurites moluccanus; assembly: GCA_948193065.1. Classification (NCBI taxonomy): domain Eukaryota; kingdom Viridiplantae; phylum Streptophyta; class Magnoliopsida; order Malpighiales; family Euphorbiaceae; genus Aleurites; species Aleurites moluccanus. The sequence goes on from CANXYC011704170.1 coordinate 15,303, forward strand.
ATTAAGACACTTATTAATTAGATTCAAAATAACTTATTTAACCTTATATGTTTAACCTTATCTTAAATTAAGTTATTGTATTCTAATTAAATATTATAAGGATAAAATAAAAAAAAATGGATAAATATTAATTTAAAAATTTAAAACGATAATTAAAAATATAAATGGATAAATTTCTAAAACGATAGATAAAAAATTAAGGGGGTTTTATTTAACACATCTTTCTCGATTACCATTAATAGTCAACATTTCATTATTCACTATTAAACAAATTATGTAATATTATGAAATGTAAGAAATAACTTCTAGATAAATTATGAAAATTCTCTAAAATTTTGATATAAAAATATTAAAATTCCATTGAAATATTAAAATTACAAGTGAATGATTTCATATTAAAATTTATTTAATCACTAATCTATTAAAATATTTTTTTTATTATTTACTAATCTATTAAAATTTATTTCATATTAAAATTTATTTATTAATAAATTTTAATCTATAAATTTAATATTAAATCACTTGTAATTTTAATCTATAAATCTATAAATTTATTTTAAAATAAAATACAAAAAATTATTTTAATAATTTAATTTATATAATTAACGTAGCCCTTTTTTTTTATAAACCAAAACTTATTTTCATTAAAAAAAATTACAAATAAATTGTTTCATTTTTTCACAGAAGCAATAACACAGAAAAATTAACAAAGAAATTAAAATTACAGAAGCAAATTACAAATTACAGAAGCAAATTAACAGAAAAATCTAACACAAAAGCAAATTATAAATTAAAATTAACAATAAAAATAATCAATATTATAAATCAGCAATAAAATAAATAAAACAAAGTAAAAATCAGCAAAAAATAAAACAAAAAATAAAAAAATGCCAACAAATTATAAATCAAAACATACAAAAAAAATTAGGGTTGAACACGGGACGTGAAGATCCCGAACCGATCTGAATTCCTGAACAGAAAATAAATAACGAGGAAGAAAATATCAGAGACTCAAAAAAATAACTGAAAGCGAATCCAAACCGAATTAATATAATGGGATGGAACCGAAAATGTTTTGATATCCGTATTGAGAATCGAACTAAACTGAATTGTATCCGAATTATTCCAAATCCTTGAATCGATTAAATAATTTATATATATTTATATAAGGGGTAATTACTATGAAATCCTTGTATTTTGCCATATTATATTAAAAAGTCATTGTGTTTTTAAAATTATATTATAAAATCTCTGCATTTTGGTTCTGTTAAAATTTAAGGTCCTTCTGTTAAATCAATGTGAAAAGTGCAAAATATCCCTCATTTTCATTCTAATTTTCACTCTCACGCCATTGTTTTAATTTACTCTAAACTTTCTTTTCCTCTTTCTCTTAAACACCAACCTCACTAATTGCATTCATAATAACAACTTAAATTTATTAGAATTCATAATAACATATTAAATTTTCATTACCCATAAACTCCCCAACCTCATTCAAGTTGTTTCAAACCAAACCCTCCCACCTCCTTCCCCTCCATAATTATCATCATTACTAGTGGTACCTTCTTTGCTCTCATAACTCCACGGCCAGATCCAATATCACCACCAACAATATGAAAAATCAAAAACGTTTGAAGATCAGTCAATTATTAGCTAATTTCCTTATTTTGTCAAGGCACAAATCCACAATCTCTTCTCCAACTACCAAAAAAATTATTAATTAATAGAAAATTCAATAATACCCAGTAGCATATTTTCCAGACCCAGTTTTGTTGAAAAAGGTGTTGAAAACATCATCTACACCACAAATAGTTTTGATTATGAATCTAACATGGATGTTTGGTTTTGAATTAGGTGAGATCCCATGAGAAACACAGAGAAGATTTCATGTAAGCACCGATCGACGCACTGATTGAAGCACTAATATGTGTTTCTCTCCGCTGTTTCTCCTAATTCAAAGTATCATCTCCCAAAGAGAAGCACCAATGAAATTTTCTACATGCACGATATCTGATAACTTTCTATCATTTGAAATTTTATCATTCCATTTCAATCTGTGTATACGTTTTCCTTTTCCATCAAATTAAGGGATTCTTTATTCATAATGCAAGATGTAATTAGCAAAAGCAACTTCAACAAATGTGATAAAACTATAAACCCAGATTGACAGAATTGAAGCCTCTCTGTCCATGATCATTAAGTTGGAGAATCACAACACAAATGAAGAAGAAGAAGAAGAAGAAGAATATCTCCCGACCTAAAGAAACAGACCCCAAAACCAAAACGAAAAAAAAAAAAAAAGAAAAAAGAAAAATAGACCTTAAATTTGCCCTTTAGCCTCCCAGTCATCTTCTTCCATCATGGTCGACGACGACGCACAAGAGGGGGCTCCAAAAACCAACAAGTATTGGCTTGCTGTATTCAAAAAGTAGTCGAGAATTTGGTGATTATTGGAAAAAGTAGTGGCGGTGCTGTAAATCTTAGTGATTATTGGAAAAAGATGGTATTGTCCATTAGAATTGTCGTGAGATCTAATAATGGGATCTTTTGAGTTACTGAAAATAACGAAATCAATTTTAGGGTTTGGATGAATTTATTGTAGAAAGAAGAGGGAGGGGGTATTTTAGATATTTTAATTAAAATTGACTTTTTGGGGGTTGACTGTCCGAAAAAATAGAAAAAATGGACGGAAGGACCTTGTAGTGTAACGGAACCAAAATGCAGGTACTTTATAGTATAATTTTAAAAATATAGAGACTTTTTAGTATAATATTATAAAATACAGGGACTTTATAGTAATTATCCTTTTATATAATTATAAATTTATAATATATACATATTTTTATATTTATACAATTATAAATGGGTTAATTATTATTTTTTCCTGTAAAATGACCTATATACTAAGTCTCCCCTGACCTTTTAAAAATACACTAACTCCCCCCTAACAAATGACCCGTTATACTAGTAACTACTTTCGTCCAATTTTGCCCAGATTTTTCATTGTTAAAGGTTAAAAAGATTGAATTACCCTCATCTTCTCCATTCTAAATATGAACAAATCTTTTTTTTATTTTAATAATTAACCCACACCTCCCGTTCTCCATTTTCACAAAACCCATACTTTCTTTTCTAAATTACCCTCATTCCCTCTATCTCTCTCCATCTCCATTCACAATTTTTTCTCTCTTCTTACCCATTTCTCTTTGTATTGAATTCAAATTTCATTTCTTTCTTTATTTCTCTTGATCTCTGTTTTATTGGGTCGCCAAGAAATTAACAAATTTCTTTTGAATGGGTACAATAGAGTTTCTTCATTTCTCTTGATTTCACAATTTTCGTTACCCACAACTCTCTTTCTCTCTTTTTGTATCTATATGGATCACAAAGCAATCACCACAAGGAGGAGCTTGAAGCCAAATTTTTGCTCCCTCTCCCTCCCTCTATTCTGCTCTGTAACACTGTTTCTCTCTCTTGTCGCGGCTTAAATTTTTTCCTTTTATTTCTCTGTTCTCCTACCACCGCATGATTCTGTTTGCATCCGCCATCCAGTTTGTCTTGCTCTAGGGTTGCTCTAGTCAGTAGTTTAGTGTATTTTATTTTTTTCTCCACTGTTCTTTCTTAGGGTGATTTTGTTTGTGGGTCCATTATTGTTGTTGGGTTGAATTTGTTGCTCCATTTTCATTTTTTTTTCTCTATTTGTGTTTCTAGGTTTCTTTTGCTTATTATGAAATCAAGAGAAAGAAATTATTGGTTGTGTGGTTGACGTTCTATTAATGAAAATTGGGATTTTGATTTTTGTTTTTTCTTTTTTAAAGAGTAAGCTTTGTAGTAATGGGTAGTGGTGGGTAGTTTGGGTGAAGAAGAAGTTTGGGTAAAGAATGAATGGAGGGGATTAGAGAAAGAGAGAGAGATGAGGAGAGGAGTTTGGGTGAAGAGAGAGGTGAAAGAGGAGCTTGGGTGAAGAAGAAAAAGAAGTTTAAGCGAAAAAACTGCAATACCCCTATTATTAACTGTAAAATGGACAAAATTTGGACGAAATAGTCAATTAGTATTTTATGCAATTTGTCAGGGGGGAGTTAGTGTATTTTATGTAATATCCCAGTAAATAGAATAGTAGATAGTAGATAGATATAATGAATTATAGTAATTGATATGGTATTAATTTAAGTATGAATATGCTCAATTAATTACTGAAATATACAGAAAATGGTAGAGTGTAATACTCATGAATTTTCAAACCTGAACCAAGTCACTTTTATAACACTGTCTAGGAAAATACCGGTGTTAATTACACTGCTGGGGAAATAACAAACCGGTTAATTTAAGAATTTCTGATCCAGATTTAGGAGGATTAAATTAGTTAATTTTATGTGAAATTACGGTGAAAAGAAAGAGTTAAAAAATATTTTAGAATACTGAAAATAAGAGTAGTGACAAAATCGTAATTTAGGGTAACTTTGGGGTAATTATGGAAATTCATTGTTTGGGATTCAGAATTGATCCATAATTATTTTTAAATGATAGAATAGTCCAAGATAAGGTATTTTACTCCCCACATTTGAGATTGAATCTAAACAAAATAGATAGAATAAATTACGAAAAGTTTTGGGGTCAAAATGTAAATAAGAAAAATTTTGAGCCAAAATGCAATTAAGAAAAATTATGGGACCCACCATTTGCATCAAAAATTCTAGATTTTGAGCATGTGGTGGCCGGATGAGTAGTGGAAAAAGAAAAAGGAAATGTTTGTAGATTTTTTATATATATACAATTGAAAAGTGACATTGGCAAATCTAAAATTTTTCTATTTATTGTCTTCAATTCTTTTCAATGATTTTGGTGTATAAATGGACGAAAGAGGCTCATTTTTCTGTAGAGGGCTGCCAAAATATTCTTGAACCAAAGTTGCTAAAATATTTCCTTACATAGAAATCAATAGTTCAAGTTAGCAAAGTTAAAGAGAAAATAAAAAATTTCTAAAGGGAGATTGATGGAAATCTTATATCAAGTGAATTTGAGGAAGAAGAGGATCATCCAATCATAAGGTAAGGTACCTAATCCTAGCCTTTTAATTGAAATTAAGTGTGTTATAGTTTAATTGAGTAAATAATTGAATGAATCAAGTTAAAAGTGTAAAGATAAACTAGGGTTTATAAGGATTCTGAAATTTGATTTGAGGCAGTAATTTATGGTTAGTATTCCAAAATTTTAATGACTGAATTTGAGGATGGCCAAATATAAAAATTGTAGATAAATATGTTAATTAGATGTTTGTAAAAGGAATTTGTAAAATTCGAAGTGAGGAAAGAGTTGTTGAGTAAAAACTATGACTAACCTGAAATTAGGTTTTCCGATAAATTCTACTGTGTTTTTATTGTACATAATGATAGAGATAGAATTAGAAGAAGTATTCAACATAAAAAGTTTTCATATGCCTTATCTATAGGATTGTAAAAGGGTTTTGTAATTGGATTTTTGGTTTATGAGATATTAGGTCATAAGTATAATCTACCCAAATTGACTAATAAACAAAACATAGGCTACTGATTTCTATTGATATGAGGATCTTAAAGTTTGAATTAAGGAAAGTGGGATACATAAAAAAATATTTATTTATATGTCTTATAAATTTCTGTAAAATAGTTTTACAATTGAACATCTATAATTTGACTTATAATGAAAAGATTAGAGTCTACCCAGACAGATATTGCAAAAGTGCAGGGCAAAGTTTAAAAATTCACTATAAATTGTGTAGTGATCAGAGTAGTGATCAAAATGATCTCAATTTTAGATATGTTATAAATTTCAGTGAAAAAAGAATTACAGGAATTGGATAAGTATAGCTCAAATATTACTAGGAGAACCTAGGCTACCAACATTGGAAACTCCAACTGAAACCGTAAGATTTGGGGGAAATGTAAAATTTCTTTTCTTAGAATTTAACTAAAATAATTTCATACTAATTGAAGTCTAAATTGAAATTTAATTTTAATATATAGCTTCCAAAAATAAGGACAAAGATGATGAAGAGTGGGAGCATCCCTATTGCCTTAGTTAATTGAGGAAGAGAATAGTTGGCAAATTTTGGTTTAGAAGTGAGTAATGTACATATATCAACGCTTTGTCTTATTCCATGAGAATTATTGAATCCTTCCACTTTGGACTTTTATTCCATTCTAAATTGGCTTTGCTAAAATTTGATTATATCTATATATATATATGAATTACATGAATTTCTCTAATTATTTTTATTATTTAAATATATCTTCCATTGACTCTTGATTATTGATATAGAACTTTAAATATAATTATTTGTTATATGGTTATTCTATGCGAAGCTCATTGTTATAATGATATGATTATGACAGAAAGATCCACCGATGGGATAAGATTTACTACATTAGCATTGTGTATAATGAGTATTCTATACGGACCCTAGCTAGGAGGGAGTAAGATCCTAGCCATAAGGTCTGATCAACCTTATGCTCAAATTGATTGATTGCTACCGAGATATGTAACTTTTCTATGTGGATTATATGGACCCAAAATTTTCTGTCATATTTCTTATTATTATTATTATTGACTCACTGATTCATTGAGTAATGACCTATGTATTCTATATTTTTTTATTGACATCATCTCTATCTATTTATTGTAAATCAATATTCTCAAATATATCTTGTTAACCTTTCTTTATTATTGAAAAGAATTGACCTTATAAGCATGATATATGTATTTTACTCACTGAGTTATACTCACACCGTTGTGGTTTATTTTTTTTACAGAAGCGACTTAGATAGTGACGGTTTCAGCTCTCTTTCTTCTTCTCGCTATGAACCTACATTATCTATGTACGATTTGGGATATTTGGATACTGTAACAATTCTAGAATTTAGCTCCATGATTTTGGCTTAGATTTTGCAATATAAATTTGTAAACACTTAATCAATAAATACTTTGAAATGTAAATATTGAATCTAAATTATAATGAATCTACTGAATGGTATGAGAATAATTATGAAAGTATTTATGTGCATTTTTTGTGTATTAGAGTTGAGGATATAAGGAGTTTTATTGAGAGTATAATTTTTCTGCAGACTGTGTTTTGTTAAAAAAATTGGTTTTGGTCGAGAATAGTATGTAAAATATAAGGAAAACTTTAGCAGTATTTTTTTCGTAAATTGATAAGTAGGGATTCTACGGTTGTATGTGGCCTTATGCTTTCCCTGCGCCCTATGACCGTTATATCCCAAAAGTGGGATGTGATATTTTTAAAAGGTCAGAGGGGACTTAGTGTATTGATCTTTCTACAAGGGGAAAATAGTAATTAACCCATTATAAATTTATAATATATAGTATATATACTGTTATTTATACATCTATTTATATTTATATAATTATAAATTTATAATATTTTTTATATATATTATAAAATTATATTCAAATCCCTGAATATCCGAACCGAAATATATCTGAATTGGAAAAGAATCCTCGAATCTTCGTACCATACCGTACCGAATTTTTTGAATAATTAGATATGAATATTTTCTCAATTTGGTTCAGGGCCCTGATTCAAAAATAAAATCCTCGGAGATTCAATTCAGTTCGGAGATTTTCAAATCCGCGGCTTTACTCGAACCATGTATAACCCTATAAAAAATAAAAACAAAATCAAACAAAATACCTCTCACTGAAAATCGTCCATGAAGCACAAAATTGTCCAAAATCATCACCTTCAAAAATTGTCCATAAAGCACAAAATCACCTAAAATCATCACCTCCAAAAACAACATCAAAAACGAAAATTAAAACTTTAAAACTGAAAAAAAAAAAAAAAAAAAAAAAGATAATGAAAAAAACAAACTTACCTATTGTTAATATTGATGGTTTTGATAGAAATCGTGGCTAATATGGGTGTGAAAGAGAGCAGAAAACATAAAGGAGAGAGAGCAGAAAATGTGAGAGAGAGAGAGAGAGAGAGCAGAAAATGTGAGAGAAAGAGAGAGACGTAGAAGAATAAATTTTGAACTGTAACGTTTAGAGTCGTGCTTATATATATTTTATTTACCAACGGATCAAATATGTTGGCAATCCGTTTATAAATTATTAAAAAATTAATATTTTAATATTATCGATTGCTTACCGATGGATATTAAAAATCACGTGGTAAATAAAATCGTCGCAAAATCCGTTGATAAATTAATAAGCGCAAAAATTTGGCACCTAAAATTTTACAGTTAGTAAATAATTGGCAAATATGAGCGTGCGAAATTCCTGCCAAATTTTTCGACCGCTTGTACTCCATCTATATTTATCGACAAGTGTACGTCGGTAGTTAGTCGCTAAATGAAACATATGATTAAGATCTTTCTTTCTGTCGATTTGCCAACAGATTCTTGTCGGTCGCTAATACGCGTCGCTAAATTGATTCTTTCTTATAATAAATGGAATATTAAAATTGAGTCATTTAAATATAAATTAATTAATTAATATATTATTAATTGAATAGAAATTAGTCAAATAGTTAAATTTGTACATGAAACATTAAATTTAAATTATTTGAATGTAAATTAATTGATAAATATATTATTAATTGGATAGAAATTAATTAAATTTGTACGTAGAACATGTAAGTGATTTTAATATAAATTAATTCATTAATATTTTATTAATTGAATAAAAATTAGTCAATTCGTTAAATTTGCACATGAAATATCAAATGTAAGTGATATAGATATAAGATAATTGATCAATATATTATTAAGTGGGTATAAATTAATAAATTAGTTAAATTTATATATGAAATATCAAATTTAAATTATTTTAATATAAATTAATTAATCAATATATTATTAATATGTAAAAATTAGTTAATTAGTTAAATGTGTATATAGAACATCAAATTTAAGTTATTTGGATATAAATTAATTGATCAATATGTTATTAATTGAATACAAAATTAGTCAATTAATTTATTTTGTACATGAAATATCAAATTTAAATTATTTGAATATAAATTAATTGATCAATATATAATTAATTAAATATAGATTAGTAAATTAATTAAATTTGTACATGAAACATAAAAAATATCATTAAATTTATGTATTACCATTTTTTGCAGTGGGTTGGGCTTAGTACTAGATTTAGAATTTTAAGTGAGGGGGCAAAAATTTAAGGCATCATTTTTTATAGGGTTATATATAAAAATTAAAGTCTAATTATAAAAAAATTTAATGTTAGAGAATTCAAAATAAAAAGTTAAGAAAAAATATGAAAAATAAAAGTTTTGGAGAATAAATATAAAAAAATTTAAAAATATAGGTATAAAATTAAAAATTAAAGGGTCATTATAAAAAATTTTAGAGTTAAAAGGGTAAAAGTAAAAAAATTAAAAGAATAAATATGAAAAGAAAAATAAAAATTCACTTATTAAGAAAAATTATTGTATTTCTTCATATAAAATAAATATATATATAAAAAATTAATTTCTTTTCTTCTATTTATATCTGTTAATAATAATTTTTATTATTAATTATCTTTCTTTTTTTTTTAATATATGAAGGTGGAGACTTACTTTAATAATATAAGTAATTGAAAGATTTTTGCAAGAAAAATAGTATTTTCATGTTACAGCTTAATCTACTTTTAGATTTATATATATAAAGGGTAAAAAAAAAAAGGTGGTACGGCCTGGGCCCTCTGAGCCCTAAACACACTCCTCCGCCACTGGTTGGGCTCAATTTCATGATAAGAGTTTTAGCTTTTATGAGATTTTTGTAGCATCTTTATCTAAGAATTTGCACTATGCCTTTTGCTGCAATTAGTCATTACAATTTTTTTTTTCTTTGAAATTGAGAATTACAGTATCTCTATTGCCATTTTTTTTCAGATTTATGTTGTTTTATTGTAATATATTATAGGAACAGTTTTTTTTTTTTTTTTTTTTTTGGTTATGAGATTAGTATCTTCCATTGCAGTTTTTTAGATTCATGATTGTGACTTAGTGAACTAATTTTACTTAAAAAAATTTCGAAATACAGATATTTTATATTGATTTGCAAGTTGTTACATTACAGTACATTGAATCATTTATTTAAAATAAAAATGAAAAAAAATATATATAAAAAAAAAAAAAAATCCCAAGTCGTTCTTTCTTAGCCTTTACAGAACATTTTCGACTGAATGAAACTAATTTTCTTGGTAAAGGCAAAGTACCCATCTCTTTATCCTGCCACCTAGTTTTCATATCCCTTTGTTTTATTCTTCTTTATTTTTTTATAATGAAAATGCTACAAAACACTAAAGTGTTGTCACAAACAAAACTGTTCCCCTTTTCATAATTGATCCCACATAATATATAAATAAATTAAAAAAATACCAAAAAAATTTGGGGTGAATTTCAGTTGGGTCACTCAAAATCAATAATGTTTTCATGTCAGTCTCATTCTTTAACGAGCTCATCATAAATTCCAATATTATCAATATTGGTATATCACTCATACCTAATTATCTTTTCAATCCCCACCACTAAGCCAAGCAAATCATCACAAGAAAATCACTTGATAAGAATAAAATCACAAAACTAGAGAGATATCACTTTAGGAAAATTATACTTTTAAAACATCCATATATTTAGGAAATTTTTTATAATTGCTATACATATTTTATGTCGATTGTAAGCAAAAGCAAATATATATTGTCCAACTTTTTAACTTCACCAACTTATGAAATATTTTTTTATAGTACTCTATTTGTTATATCGTAAACGTTCCAACTGTAAAATATACGATTATTAAGAAATTTTTTTCTATATATTTTAATTTTTTTTTAATTTATTTATTATTTTAATTTCTTTTCACTTTTTTAATTCTCATATTTTATATCTTTTAATTAATTTTTATATTTTCAATACATTTTTAATGAAAATATTATTATATATTAAATAAAATGCAGTTTGAATTAGAAAATGAAACAATTAAATTGAAGCAGAAATTAAAACGTTTATTATAAAATGAAGAAAATATTATTTTACTAAGATTGTGTATTGAAAGTTTACTATTTAATATGAGAATACTTTTATTTAAGGGACTAATTTGAAATTTACTCAAAATTTTAAAACATCATCATTATAAAATTGATTGCATTTTCACGATAAATCTTTGATCACAAGCTCTAAAAGAAAAGAGAGAACAACTAGGCAAATGAATGTATAACTTTAATAAGAAAATATCTCTGAAGAGAAATTATTGGCTAGGACCATTTCATAGTCTCTGTCTTAGTGATGATAGTATCTAATAATTTTTAGAATCTTTCTTACCCTATAAAAATAAAGACTGATATATCGTGTTTCCAAGGAAATGGAAAAATGCACTAATTTGACCTGGTAAGTAAAAGGAGTAATTTTAGATTGAAACTATACATCCAAATGAACCTCATTTCATTGCATTTGCAAAACCTTTCAAACATGTGAAGATCAATCAAACAACACTTCCAAGAATAATATATGAGAGAAAAATGGCTAAAACCAGAAAAGACTAGTAGTCAGGGAAGAGTTCAAAGGAAACAGCAAAGAAGAAGCAAACATAGAGAAAACTAACACCGCCGCCATTTACAACTATCTTGTGCTTTATCTCCCGTCTGCTGATGTAAATGACTCGGCAAATCCGTATGGACAAGTAGGTATACTGGTCTGAGTATTGTCTAAGCTGGGAAGTAATGAAGAAGATGAAGACTCCATATTGCTTCTACCTTCATAGGCTTGCCACTTCTGAAGTACTTGTGGCAAGGACATTTCCAGATCAATACCATATATGTCTTCAGGATTTTGGTCAGCTGGTTTCCAGAGCTCCACCAGAGAAGATAGCACATTGACCGCGTGCCCCATGTCAGGTCTTTGATATGGTTCTCTTGCACAGCAGTGACCTGCCAACTCTGCAACCGTGCTGATACTGGCTAGTGTTTCCTCATTAAGGTCAATCGTGGGGTCAATGGCCTTGCAGAAGGAGTCCTTGTTGATATGCATCCTGCGGAACCAAGTTACAAGATGCATGCTCTCCTCAGGCTGACTATCATCGAGTGCTCTTCTACCTGTTATGAGCTCCATCAGTATCACCCCAAAACTGAAAACATCCACTTTAGTTGTCACCCGACCAGTCACTGCAACAAGACACCAACAAAAGTTCAATATTAGAAGTACTCCCATATCATGAGTGGAGAGATCAGAAAGACAAATTATATGTCCAAATAAGTTTTCATGCAAATCAACGAGTATATAAAACCTAACAATTTGGTTATGTATAAAAAAGCTAAAAAAAATAAATCCAAATAATCCAAGCCCATTTGAATTAGAACTCAATAAAACATTATGTAATTAAAAAGCTAAGATCAGCCATCCATCAGTTTATATAGTTTGAACATGTGATACCAATTGACATTACTTCAAAGAGAGAATTTCAAAGAAAATCGAAAGAACATAACCAGATTGATACAAACAGTAACTTAGACCTTATCTTCTAAAACTTATTCGAGTCTCTGTAATAATTGTTAGAATTGAATCTGGGAACCCAAACTCAGTAAATCTATGGTCATAACAAGAATATTAAAGAATTGTCTCGCATATAAAATATACAATTAATTCCTTCAAAGTAATGTTAACATACTCGAGAACTAATCTAAATGAACATAACATTCCTGCATGACTGTAAAACCAAAGAAGAACATGAAATCCAAAACAAGTAATGAACCTAGTTGGGTTATTTGTAGAAACAATGCAGAATCTTAAACAATAACATAATCAGAGGAAGTTGGCATCCAGAAATAAGAGCTTAAACTAACAAATTCCCCAATCACCAAAACAAGCTATCATTCCACATACAGATTTTGTACTAGAGATAAATCTCAGCATTAAAAATCTTACCATTAACCAAGTGACCAAGTAACTAGAAGAAAAGTTACCTGCATATTCCGGTGCCAAGTATCCAAAAGTGCCAGCAATTCTAGTTTCAATTGAGGCTTTACCCTCCGGTGCAAGGCGCACGAGACCAAAATCTGCAACCTTAGCCCTCATATCATCCCCAAGAAGAATGTTTGAGGGTTTCAAGTCCCTATGTATAAAACTTTGATGTGCCAAACTATGAAGGTACTCAACGCCCCGCCCCACATCCAAAGCTATTGTCAACCTCCTTGTCCACCCTAAGGGTTTTAGTCCTTCTACTGCCCAGTTGAAAAGATGCCTACTTAGTGTTCCTTGTGGCATAAATTCATACACAAGGAGCTTCTCATTGCCATCCAAGCAGTACCCTAGAAGAGCAACAAGATGCCGGTGCCTAACCTTATTCAAAACAGCAATTTCAGACTTAAACTCAGCTAGACCTTTTCCACTTATAACCCCAGACTCCATTCTCTTGACAGCAATCTTTGTACCGTCATGCAACTCACCTTTGTAGACCACTCCAAAACCACCACTACCCAAAATATTTTCCTCACTGAAATTGTCTGTAACATTCCTTAAGACTTGAATAGAAATAATCATATTCCCTGCTTCCACCATTTGAATGTCACCTTGTTCACTTGTAGGAATAGTATGTGTCTCACTAATTGCACCAATACTAACACTTGAGCCAGCAACTGTTATCTTTACACTCTCATTATCAGATCCTGAATGGTGAGGGTGGATTACCATTGCATTTGGGCTCTGAACTCTGCTAAACCACCTTTGTTTCTTTTTATAGAGGCAGAAAATCAACAAGCCAATCAAGAATATCACAAATGCACCGCCAATAACAGAGACAACAATTACTCCAATCAAAGTAGAGGACTTTTTGACACCATTTCCAGAACCACTACTACTTTCAGAATCAGTATTTGTTGATGGAGCTGATGATGGTGAACCCGGAGTTGTAGAACTATTAATTTCCTTCCCTATATCTGGATTACCATTAAGATTCACCATCACATTACTCTTAAAAACTGGAATTTTCCCAGAAAGATGATTGTTTGACACATCAAGTTGCTTAAGTACAGGCAGAGTAGTGAGCTCCCCAGGGATCGAACCAGTGAGATTATTATCAGAAAGAACCAATCTTTGCAATGACTTAAGCGAAGCAAACTCAGGGGAAATAGTTCCTGTAAGACCCATCTTCTGGAAGTTCACAACAGTAATGTTTCCTTGAGTACATGTAATTGCAACCCAATCTGCACAGGGATCATTCCCCTTCCAATTCTCAGCAAACCTTTGTGGGTAACCCATAGATTTCACAAGCTGAAGCAATGTGTTAACCCTGGAATCACAGTCACCAGGACTTGGCAAACAAAAACTATTTGAATCTTTACTCATATCAACAGAGACAAAGCTCTTAAACACAGGCATTGCTCCTTGAAACAAATTATTTGTCAAATTCACTACACTTAAAGACACAAGTTTCCTTAAAGACACAGGAACAGGACCCGTGAATGAATTATCCCTTATGCTCAACACCTGTAAATCTTTCAAACCCGAAAAGTCCGGTAAAGGACCCGAAAACTCATTAGAATGCAACCAAACATCCTTCAACAAAGTCATGTTCTGTATAACATCAATAGTACCGGTAAGCTTGCCTTCACTTTTCTGCCCATTGAGCCACAAGGACTGGATTTGTGATCCGGAAAAGCTAGCAGGCAACCCACCTTCAAGCTCATTGAAGGCCAAGTGAAGAATGGTTAGACCCGGAAAAACATCTGAGCCAAAAAAATCCGGAATTGACCCAGAGATGTTAGCAGAATTTGCAGAGAAATTCTGTAACACAGAAGCATTTCTAATACTTTCAGGGATCAGCCAACTAGAAAATGGGTTGTTATCAATCTCCACAGCTTGAAGAGAAGATAAACCAGTGAAAAAATCACTGGGAATCGAAGTAAATTGATTTTCAGACAACATTACAACTTGTAGTGAACTTAACCCGTTTAAACTAGGAACAGGACCCGAGATGTTGTTCCATTGGAGCTCTAAACGCTCGAGTTGAGTAAGATTTTGAAGATTTGAAGGAAGTGTACCTTTAAGGTTTTGTCGACCAATTTGGATCCGAGTAACCCGTTTTTGCTCTGAACAAGTAACATGGTTCCAGTGGCAGGGATCCGGGTCAGACCATCCAAGAGAATCAGGTACATTAAGACTTTTCTTGAGAGCAACCATAACAGCAGCATCTTCACTTGGGGTTTCTTGAGAATTCACAAAAACAAAAAATGAAGAAAACCCAGAAAGCAAAATGAGCAAAAAAAGCTTAAAACTGAAACGGGTTAGTTTCTCCTTCATTTTTAGAGTAAGAAGAGAGAGAGGTATGGGTGGTTTCAAGGTTTCAATAAGCTATGCATAGAGATGAGCAATAAAGGTTAATGTCTAAAGAGAGAGAGAGAGAGAGAGAGAGTAACTAGCAAGAGAGAAGAAGAAAGGTGTAATTGATGAAATGCACATGGGGAGTGGGACCTACAATAGCTGAGAATCAAAAGGGTGTCATGGCAATGGCAATATCATTGGCAGGTTTATATACAAAGGCCGGAAGAAGGATAAGGGAAGTTGGGTGGGTTTTGTTCTGTGATACTTTTTTTTAAGGTCTCCATTGGACCAACTTGGCAATTGTTTTTTTTTTTTTCGCCCTTGCATTTGTTTGCATACGTCCATGTTCTTTTCTCTTTCAAGTTTCAACAGAAATGAGAATTTGGTTTCTTCTCTTGAGCTCCATGAGAAAGGAAAGGAAGGGAGTGAGGTGGCACAAGGTAAGAGGAGCAGAGCATGAGAGAGGAACTCTCCGCACATGGTTGGTTTTCTATCTATTTTGACCCCCCAAATATATATATATATATATATATAAAGCTAAGTCTGTAGTGACTCTATTTATTATTGAATCATTTGCTTTAGATCTTAATCATTGAAAGCAATAAAAGACTACCTGTATTTTTCTGATAATTAAAAATTATCCTTATAACTTGCTATATATATTTGTATTTATTATAAATAATTAATTTTATGTATTTTATTTAATATTGTGAACCTTTTTTTTATCTTTTACTTAATCAGTCAATTTCTAAATTTCTGACACGTGACAATAAATAGATATAAAAGAAAATGTCATATTATAGGTCATTATTAATATTGTTGAAAAACAAATAATTAAGAATGATAAACATAAAAAAAAAAAACAATAAATTGATATATATATATATATATAATTAATTTTTCGAAACTCACGTTAGTTTTTATTTAAATTTATTCATAAAATATTAAATTAGTTAAATTTATCCTCGAATAATCAAATTTAAGTAATTTAAATATAAATTAATTAATCAATATATTTTTAATTAAATAAAAATTAGTTAAATTTATACATGAAACATCAACTTTAAGTAATTTAAATAAAAATTAATTGATTAATAATTATTAATTGAATATAAAATAGTCAATTAGTTAAATTTATATATGATATATTAAATTTAAGTGACTTAAATATATATTAATTGATCAATATGTAATTAATTAGATCTAAATTAGTTAATTAATTAAATTTATACATAGAACATCAAATTTAAGTGGTTTGAATAAATTTCACAATATTAAATGATTTGCCTTTTATTGTTAATTAATAATAAATTTAAAAAATTACTTAAAAAATTAAAGAAAAAAATTCAATAATTAAATAACTTGTTAGTTGGTTTTATTATTAGTTAATAATAAAATAAAAGAAAAATTAATATTTTATTATGTTTGAAAAAAAATTTTAAAAATTCAATCTCCATCTATAATTGATATGAATTTTTCCAACAAAATATTAAATGTTAAATATAATAATTAAATAACTTGTTAGATTATTAGTAAGTCCCATTATCAGTCTTTTTAACTTATTTAATTGATAAAATATGACCTGCTAATAATCTATAAAAGCATGTTATTTTCAATTCTATTAATATCATAATGGCACCACAGATATATATATATATATATATATATATATATGGGTTATCCTAACAAATCATACACTTTTTTTTATTATTTTGTAAGTTTTCATAGTTTGAATTTTACAAACTTCAAAAATCAAAATTAGGTTTTGTATGGTCTATATCCGCATGATTTTTCCTGCAAAATCTATAATTAACCATTTTATTATTTGCCAATTATTTTAGACTCACTTTGCTTTGGATTTTCAGGGAAAAAAATTGGGATAAAGAAAATTGGTCATTATTGTCAAAAATCAACCTAATTAAGATGTTTTAAACATATAGTTTAGAGGATGACTAAGTTAAAAAATTAATTTTAAATAACTCGAAAATTAAAATTTGTCATATAAGTGTAATAATTTTCAGAAAATTAATCTTGATAGACTATATAAAAAAATAGTTTAAATTAGAGGATTTTTTATTGAAAATAAAGTTTGAAAAATAAAATTTTAAAAATATTATTTTAAAAAAAATATTAAATATATTTTTTTTATCTTTAACTTTTAAAATAATATTTTATTTTTACATTCAAATATTTAAAAAATCGTTTATCATTTTTGTTTTAACTGAAGTCACAACCAGTATCACTTTGTCCTGAGGGTAAAAAAAATAATTTTAACATCTTTAATTCACCTTTCACATCTTACTATTAATAAGTTTTTGATATAGCATTGCAATGTGTCCAAAATTAAGAGAGAATGGGAATTATTTTTAATATCTACCAAATATAAAATATATTATTGAGGAAAATAAATATTCATTTGGTTGAATGTTTGAATTATATCCATCAGTATAAATTTGTAGAAATTAAACATTTGGTAGAATCAAAACGAAGATTATGTTTTTAAAATTTCCACCATTTGATTTCAATTTCATGTCATGTTAGTTTTTAGAAGTTGAAAAATTACAAAAATTTAAGATTTCCATTTTTATGTATATATTATAATGATTTATAGACTTAACCTATTTTTTATTTAACAATAAGGTAGTGTTAATTGACTTTATTTTAAAATTTCATTAAATTCTCATTTGTCTTTTGCAAGGGACGAATGTAAAGGGAACTAAAGCTTAGACTAAAAAGTTATAATACACGTATGTAGCATTAAATAATTTGTGAAAAATATAAAAGTAATAATATTTTAAAAAAATTAGCCACTCCAAAAGTTAAAAAATTTTACTTTATATATGTTAAAAAATTAATTTTAGATAGATTGAAAATTAATTTTTTTTTATAAAAGTGCACAAATTTTTAAAAAATTTAATCTTCATTAAATTGATAATATGTAAAAATTTTAATTTGAATAAATTAGTTGAAAATTTTTATATAATTTAATGAATTTTTTTATTGACGTGCTTAGGCTCAAACATCCCTTCGACCCTACCTATATTATCACTAATCTAAAGTGAGTAAGATATTTAATCAATGTTAAATAATTTTCATATTGTTAATTTAATTTATTTTTATAATTTTTATTTTTCTATTGTAACACCCTATAATATATCATAAATATAAAAAAAAAAAATTTATTTTGACCAAAAATATTTATAGAACTTCCCTAATATAACAAACCAATTCTACAACAAATTTAGAAATATTAAGTGAACAACCATAAGACTAATAAAATGTTAGGTGATGATAAAAAAAAAAAAAATAGAAAAGTGAATTGAAGTAATGTAAAACCAAAAAATAGCAAAATTGTAAATAAGTGATAAGTCAGGAGTAAATTGAAAATTTCTTATTTAAATTCATATTCATATCATAGGACAGTATTAAATGAAATAACAGTAAAAAAAAAAAATCCAAATCGCTTTCCACTTTTGATATTGAAATTAAATATATTTTTTTATTGTATTTTTCATTGTAATTGTTTAACCGATTCTTACTAACTTGTCTTTAAATTTTCATAAACCCTAAAAAAAAATTCATAAATCCTAAATTGTCAATAATCTTAATTAAATAAATAGCTTATTCTATTTTAAGATAAACTAAATTTGATGAGCTAAAGGAAAATTAAAAATGTAATAAAAATTTTCATATACTTGAAACTATCATAAATTTAGAATGGTATTACTATAAATAAGAATATCATGCAATGGCAAAATGGAAAATGCACTATTTGGTGAGTCCCACACCTAAATTATCTACAAAACTCTACAAAATTCTATATTCCTCTACAAAACCCTAGAAAATTCTATATTCTTCTTCATTTTCAAAGAATGGCCAAACCAACCAAGCTTCCTCCTCCAAAATTCTCTTCCACCTTCAACATACTAATTCAATAAGCTATCAAGTTTTAAGGTAAAATTTTATCTTTTATCTTCAAATCTATTCTTATGATTCCAAAACTTAGAAGTTTGTTGAATTAAATTTAAATATATATAACTAGATGAAGAAGGGACAATTAAATAAATAAAGCTATACGTATAAATTTAGGAATTAGGGTTTCATATATATAAATTAAGGTTAGAATAGAAAGTTACACTTCATTTTTTATAATCTTAAAGAAAGAATTTGGGAAAGTGAAAAACATGAAAGTTGTAGCTTTAGGTCTTATATATATGCCTGTGAAATAATTTTACAAAATTTTAAGTGAGTAAAGATATATTAATCCTAAAGTAGTACTGACTCGAATAAATAGTTCAACAAAAAATACTACTGTATTTTATTAATTTGAGAACTTTAGATTAGGAATTAGGAAAAGTGTTAAATATAAAAAATATTTATTTATGTCTTATCTAAATTTATGTGATATAGTTTTACCATTAAATAAATATGTATAGAGTTGCAATCAAATAAGTGGAGTCCGCTTTGATAGATGTTGCAAGATAGTAGGGCTTACTTTAGATAACCACCACGAATTATATAATACTTGGATTAATTTCAATTTTGGATATGTTGCAATGTGAGATGTAGTTTAAGTAGGAAAAATAATTAAAGTAATTGGACATCTGTAGTTCAAGATAACAGTAAATAAATTAGAGCTGTCAGAAGTGAATACTAAAAGAAAACCTTAGATTTAAAACCCTAGAATTTGGGGAAAAACTTAAATTGAGTTAATTATTAGAAATTATACTAAAATTAAATATTAATTTGATATTTAATTGATTGAAGTATAAAAAGAAAATGGAAAAGATGATAGAAATGATAAAGATGGGCATATGTGCTTACTTGAAGTATTGAAATTCAAATTGTAGATTTTAAAGGATTTCGGTTAATCTAGCAATTGAGGTAAGTTAAATATGTTATTATGTCTATTTATAACCATATTTGAAATTACAAAAACCAGCTCCATATTTATAAAGTCTTGGTCGAACCAACATATGAAAAACCCTTTGATTTTTCTTTGCTTTTCAAGCCTAATTGTATATGTTTTCCTTTGAATTAATATTGTATTTATTAATGCTATTGTATTTATTGCCATGTGAACTTTGGGCATTGTTAAATTTTCTCCAAAAATACATCAAAATGAACCTAAAGATGTACACACCAAGTGTTTGATGATAGGCCTACCAAGCCAATACCATCGTCGCCAGCGATGTTGGCTAGCTAATTCGTCAGCGCAACTGACCTTCAATGACTACTTTTGCACCTAACTCATACTTGATGTTCCATGCTATTGGACATACCTTACAATGAACCTAAGACTTGTTTATTGAATTATATTGCCATTGAATGATTAATGAGATACTGATGAACATATTGCCTTATTAATTGAACCTTATTATTTTTGTTGCTTAATTATTACTGCAATTGTTTCCTATTACCTATGTATATGTGTAATATCTGCCATTTGGAAGTGTTTTTGCTGATTTTGTATGTTGGAGAATTTTAAATTTTTAAAGGAGAATATTGGCCATTTCAGAATTTTTCATTTTTGGATATAGCAGAATTCATTATTGATCATTTCTTGCTCTTAAAGACATAATTTGATAAAGTATAAAATATGAAAGTTGTTAATTTGTATCTTAGCTTTAATTCTGTAAAATGGTTTGGTAAAATTCTGTGTATGTGTTGAGTTGTGTCTATTTGAGCAAGGCTGGTATAGTTGAGTGTTTCTGCAGGGATGCAGTTTTCATTTGGAATTACTGGGAATGACTGAGATAGAATTAGCTGAAGTGGTGATCATGAAAAATATTCTTTTGTATGTTGAGATGATTCCTGTAAAATTTCAGAATTTTTGGTTAAGTATATCTCAGTGGAGAGTGATTTGTATCAGGGCTGTTCAGTTTGATTTTGAGGCAGGAGTCTAGGTGACTTTTGGAGAGTCACTATATTTTGGGTGTTGCTTATTTTGATTTGAAATTTTGATATGTTATATTCCTACCTGTTGATTGTAAGTGACAAGAAGAATTGATAAGTTTGGATTCTTGTAGCTCATTTGCGAGCTGGCTGAGTGGGGGATTTCAGACAGGAGTTTAACTTAGAAGTATTGGATATGGAGAGCCAGCATAATGCAAGGAGGCATTTTTTGGACTGGCAATGCGAGGTGGCATTATAGCGAAGTGGTGAAGTGAGTTTGTCGAAGTGGCGTTTGGTGAAGAGCTTTGGCGAAGAGCTTAGGTGAGGAGCTAAGGCGAAGAGCTAAGGGAGAGGCATTGTGCGAAGAGATAATGTACAGAGTGGCAGTTCGCGAAGAGGCAAAGAGGCGAAGAAACATTGCCGAAGAGGCATATGCAAGAACGAATTGCGAGGAGAGTCTAGCGAGGCAGCATTTGCTAGCTGGAATGTGCGAGGCAGCATTGCCGGATCAAGGTTGGCGATCTGGCAAGTGCGAGCTAGGAATGCGAAGTGGGATTGGCGAGCTGGTTACGCGAGGTGGCTCTGCCGAGGCAGGTTTGGCGAGGCGAGCTGGCTAGCGTGCTTCTGGGCAGAGGTCTATTTAAACCCAGTGACCCAGTAGCAATTTTTTTTTCACGCTTTTTCCCTTCTTTCTTTCTTTAGAAGATTCAGTTTTCTTCCCAGATTTGTTCCATATTTTATTCTAAGGCATTAAAGTTTAGATTAATGCAATAGACTTCTAGATTAGTCTATATTGAGGCATAATCATCTAGATTTGAGCAGTATTTTGCAGAAATCTCAGTTTGAAAGAAATAAGGTAAATTTTCTTCCTAAGTTATTTTCTTTGGATTTATTTAAGTCTATGGGTTAGGATAATTAATTATGGGTATATAGAATTTATTACTAGTGAATTAAAGCTATTAATGGTAATTAATGTGGGAGAAATTTTGGAGGTTGAACTGCTGTGAACAGTAACTCCGAAATTTAATGTGAAATTTAATGCAGTTTTTCTTTAAGAGATTAATGGAATTATTGTTGGGAATTAAGAATAGAGATTATAAGATAATTAATTAATGGAAATCATATGAAATAGTATTGATTGGAGAAACCCTAATTTTTTTTGTTATTGTATAGTTGGGAATTTATTAGGAAGGGAAATTCAGAATTTATTGAAGAATTAATTGGCAG
>CANXYC011704296.1:0-11326 GCA_948193065.1 Aleurites moluccanus
TATATATATTAAAAAATTTCAAAAAACTCTCACTAAAAAAAAATATATATAATAAAATATATATATATATATATATATATATATATATATATATATATATATATATATATATATATATATATATATATATTATTAAAAAAATAATATTTTTAAAATTATTATATTATTTTTAAGTATATTAAGAAGTATTGACATTTTCATATTTTTTTTATTTGGTTAATTAATTTTTTATAATAAAAAAATTTACTTTCAAAATAAAAATTAAACATAATATAAATATTAAAAGAAAATTTATTTTATAACATATAAAAATAAAAAATTTTATTATGAAAAAATGATATATTTATTAAATATAAATTGTAGAATTATATTTTTTTAAATAATAAAAAATATGAACAATAATATTGCTATGTATAACTAAAAGTAATAAATAATAAAGAAATATATAAAGAAATGAAAATAAGTTTTCTTTAGGGATGACAATGAAAGAAAAATTTTGTTTCCTGCAGAGATATTTCTTCCTTATTAGTGGAGATGAAGCGAGAATGAGAAATATATTCTCCACTCCGGAGGAATCTCCGTTTCATGGGGATCTAAAATTATAATTACTTAATTATCCTTAATATGTATATATATTAGAATTTCTAATTTCTAATTTTTATCACTCAAAATTATGTATTAGTGTTTATTTATTTTATTATGTTAAAGAATAATAATTATTTTTTTAACACATGCAAAATTTGATTCATGTATTGAATTTTTAAATGCAAAAATATTTTTAAGATTATTTGAGTTTTTTGAAAATCTTTTCATTTATTGAATTTAATTTATTTAAATAATCTCATATTTTTATATACACTAAATTTTTAATATTTTATTAAACACTACAAAGTATTTTAATGTATTAGGCGTATTTACATTTTAATTATATTTTATTGATGTTTTATGTGTATGAATTTTTTTAATATTTTTTAAATAAATTTATTCTTATTTTTAGTTATTATTTATGACTTTTATAAATATATATAAATTTAATAATATAAAATACAAGTGAAAAATGAGAATTCTTGCGGGAATAAGGATCCCCTTAGAGATGGGGATAAAGACTGAATTATTCTAGTTTGTGATGCGGGGACAGGAATGAGAATTTCTAATGGCGATGGAGATGGTTCCTTCACCTTTTATTGCCCTATTTTCATCCCTAATTTTTTTTTCCTTGTAAAAATTATTACTTTTCTTATAAAAATTATTAACTTAAATGGAATAAGGACATTTTAATCAAATTTATAAATAAAAATATCAAAAATAAAAAAAGGGGTGTGAATATCGTCTCTCAAAATTCATAGTACAATTTTCCAATAATTTGATAAAATAGAAAGAAACTAAAGATAAGATGATTTATATTTATTGACCAAGCAGCGAGAAGAGACTAATTTTTAATTTTATCTAATAAAGTATCCGTGCAATGCTGTAGGTATTATTATGAATTACGAAAACTCAGTGTAAGTTGATTGAATTTAAATATTAATTTCTATTTAGTTGGTAAATATTTTTTTCTTTTATTAATGAGGGAAAAAAACCCACTGATATGGAATTGGTGATTAAAAAATCACAAAAATAAAGTTTAATATAGATGCAAGAATTCTATGTTCAATAGAGTTTTCAAGTAATACATTTCTCCAATGTCAGGAGGAACATAAAAAATTTATTCAAATAGATATATACTTTACTTTCTCGGACACTATTTTTTCTTGTTTGTCAAATTATCTTGGTCATACTGCTCCTTCCATACAAAATGTATTGGAAATTCATCATATATCAATTCCCTAGCATGGTCATGTTGTTTGTTCGCCTTCTTCCATTGTAAAAATATAAAACAATCATCCCTATATTTTTTTCAGAACTGAATCAATTGGCTCATTATCGCCAAAAACAATTGTTTGCTCATTTGAAAGATGAAAACTTAGCCTTTCAACTCAGGATTCCTATATGTAATAGGATATCCAAAAATTCTCCAAACTGCCTCACATGATGAAATATATCTATAATCATAATACATATTTATTTCATCAATGTTGTTTTTGATCCTCCATTATTGTTATGTTGATAACATACAACAATAATCCAATTATGACCTTTTATTTATATATTTGAATAAACACTTGATTGACCTTGACTGATTGCACCATTCAACATTGATATGAGCTTCATACTTCATCATTAGTTATTTATTGCAAGGAACAACAAATCTGTTATTCAATACAACTCCATTCTTTTCTACAGTAATCCCAGTTATATAAAGAATAACCTTCTCCATCTACAATTGTTCTCTCATTAAATTTTTAGGAAAATACTTTGAACATTTTCCATTTTTCATACGTGGCAAACTATTATTAGCAACATCACAAGGACCATGCATTATGAAGGTCTTCACAGCTTTATATAACTTTAGATTTTTCACAAGATCTGATATTTCTGCTGAAATTATTTTATCAATATCTTCACAATTAGGATACTTATCTTCTAAGTGTAAGAATAATAAATATGAGCATGCGATAAACCCCATTTTTAAAACTCAACCGTATATATAACTGTAAAGAAAAATGAAAATAAAATAACATATTTCAATTTATACTTTTCAACAAACTATATATATTCACTTCAAAATAAATAATTTTTTAACTATACCTTGTAAATAATTAGTTGAAACTGTGTCATTGACAAATAACAAATAATTTCATTATTTGAAATGATTGTATTTAAATAAATCATATATATAATAAACAATATTGAAAATAAAATTCATACATATAATAAACAATATTTAAAATAAAATCATTTAATGTACTTGCTATAACTCTTCCAAAAATTTCTATATGCATTTTTATCTTTGACTAATTGATCAAGATTAATTTAAACACTCTACAAATAACATCTGGTCTATCTTTAGGTTTAAGACTCAAAATAAAAAGTTTAACTAACAATCACACTAAAATAAAAGAATACCAAAAGAGACAAAAATATGTTGTTTAAACTCAAATAAAAGTTTTTTTCCACCTCTATTGACTATTACCTTTCTCAATTTTGATCCATTGATTCATTTTTTTTATAACTGGACATTTGCATATCTTGAAGTGAAATGGCTACTCCACAATCATCAAGTGCCACTTCTATATGCCGTTTGTTCAATGGTATGGAGCAATTTCCAATTTCACTATCACATAAATTTGAAAAAGACTCTTGAAGCTACAAAAAATATTTATCATTTAAATTATAAAAGAGAAAATAAAAAAATATCATAAATTTAAATTTCTATGCCAAAATAATATGAAAAAAATTAATTATTCATTTTCATTATTGTCAACTTAACTATCTAATCCAATATAACTGGCATATTGATCCTAAAAAAATTAATATAATATTAGAAATTTGACAAATCATATATAAAAAAGTATAAATAAACATTATAATGAAAAATCCAATCTTAATTGCAATAGAACTGCATCGCACTCATTCTAACAATAATATAAGTATTGATATTTTCTTTGAGATTATAAGATGAGATTTCAATCTTAAAAAGGAATTTCCTATCGATTAAAGTATTAAATTCATCTGGAAAGCAATCCCCTTCTCCATCCTTCAAAGAATACATCGTCAATGGTGCCAATGATCTTTGTTTTAGTTATTAAAAACAATGGATTGCTTGCCATTCACTATATTGCACCAACTAAAAAAATTTAAATTTACAAAAAGGATGAAGATTTGATAGCAAAGATTCAGAGTTAAACATCACTTATATATCATAATAATTTAAAGGTTTAGTTATTATGAAATCTCTATATTTTGATTGATTATATTAAAAAATTTATATATTTTTTAAATTATATTAAAAAATCTTAATATTTTTATTCCGTTACATTATTACGTCATTTCATAAAAAATTTTATATGTTTCCGTTAATCAATAAATAAAAACTTAATTTTTACTAAATTAATTTATTTTAATCCCAAAAATATCTCTTTTTAACACTTTTTTTTTTCTTCTTCTTCCCTTTCCATTTGTTTAGCTTCAAATCCCAATCTATTCCAATTTGTTCTTTTATAATTTATATAACTTTTTTTTTTCCTAAAACTGCAATTTTGCAATTTACATTAATGGGCGTTGAAACTGAAAAGGCGATTCCTTTCTCTTTCTATTTAGCTTCTTTGTGAGCTCTGGCGAAGCCACAATCTAATATCTACCATTTTTTTTTCCGGAAAGTCAACTCAAAAGCTATCTTCTTTACTCTAGGTCACTCAATCACCTTAATTCCAAAATCCTAACTTGCTTACAAATTGATTAATTTAGCTTCGTTTTTATGCAAATTCTACTTAAAGCTGGCTACTTTCCCCTTTTTGTATTTTTTTTTCAAATGGGTTTAATTTTATTGTTAAGTTTCTGAAATTTATGAGGTGTTTGATTATATTTGTAGATTTTGAAGGAAGAAAAGTGATCAGCTTGAGAAGGATCAAGACATGGTAAATTAGTTATATTTTTTATTGAGGAATTAGATTTCATTTGCAATATGTTTTTTTTGACATGGGTTGTTATAATTTTTTTCAGTCTACACTCTTTAATTTTCATTCTTTCCTCACTATTGTGCTCTTGGGAATTTGTACTAGCGCCTATGTCACGATGCACTTCCAGCAAACTTAGAGCAGAGATCGGGGTATGTATCTACCATTCATTTTAACTTCAGTTTAAATTTCCTTGGTTAAGTTGTAATCTGATGATATTTTTTTTTCTTTGCTAATGAGAAAATGCATTAAGTTGTTGGGTCTCGCCGAAGTCAGTAAATTTTTGAAGAGTTTTTGGAGTGAAATTTGTTCAGATTTTGGGTTTAATTAATTTATATTGTATAATATTAAATTTGATGGTGATGATGGTGATAGTGTGGTGGTGATATTTTGGTGGTGAAGATGAAAATTTTAGTGTGATTGAGAGTGATAATATTTGAGTGAAAATTATATTGAAAATAAGGGGTATTATGGTTATTTTAATTAGATTTAACGATTTTTCTAATAGAAAGATCTCGAATTTTAACAGAGATTTTTTAATATAATTTAAAAAATATAAAATTTTTTAATATAATTAGTCAAAATATAAAGACCTTATAAGTAATTAACCCTAATTTAAATCAAGAAATATAATTTTTAATAATTAAAATATTAAAAAATTAAAAATTATTAAATAAGACAATTAAAGATTCCAGATAATTTTCCTAGTTAAGATAACTTTTAATTTCATTTAATGAAAATTTATTGTGAAATAAAAGAAAATCTGCATTTATTATGAAATATTTATTGTAAAAGATGTCTGTGGTCTTTATTTTAGTATAATAATATATATAGATGTGCCAAATTGTAGAACAAGAGATGAGAATTATAGTGGCAACATCCAGAAATATAGTGGGATCAACCAAACAATTAGTTGTACGTTAGGACCCATTGGCATTTAGGTCCTAAACTAATGTTTGGTTACTAGGAAATTCTAAGAAAATGAGGGAAAATAGTCACTAGAAGAAGAATAAATAGTTACATTCGATATCAATATTTAAAAACATATTTGACTATATTAAATATATACACATATTTAATATGATAAAAATATATAAAATAAAAAATAGTACGAATATTTTTTTATTGATAAAAAAAAATAAAAAAATTTATTTTATTTAAAATATCTCATATGATATAAACTTAAACATTAAGTATAAATAAGTATTTTTTTTAATATTTAATCGGGTCTCTTATTTTATTTTATTTTATTTGGTATTGGTTGGCCAAATTGGAAAGTCAACAATTACCACTGACCAAAATATACACAAGAGATTTGAGAATCGAAAACTTGTGCGTCCCCATGATCATTCCGGTGTGGATCCCATATGTGGGGCCGATCAAATGTAGCCACAACTATATTTAACCACCAATTTCTTCCGCAGTAAATAACCCTTGAGTCTCTATTGATTACTTGGAATCAAATAACAATAATTGAAAACAGGGGTGGACCTATGAAGGGAAGGGTTGATAATTAGGGGTGAGTAAAAAATCGTGAAAATAAAAAATCAAATCGAATTGAATTTAATTTAATCGGTTTGAAATTAATTCAATTATTTTTTTATAAATTTCAGTCTATTAACTTCGATTAGATTTTTCTTAAAAATTTAAATAATCTAACCGACCTAATTATATGTGTTTTATTAAAAAAAAATGAAATAACTAAAAAACCAAACCGAAATATGTTGGTTCGGTTAATATTGGAAATTTTTGGATTTGATTCAATTTGATTTAAAAATCAATTCAATTTGATTGTTCTAAATTTCAATTCCATTCAAATTAAACCGATCGATTATTCCCTGATAATCTCTAAGAATTTTTAAAAACTTTTAATATATGTTAAAAATAATCTAAATTTTTAAAAATTAAATTTTAACTTTCCAAATTTTTGTTAAAATTTTTACGTCACCGTTCAATTTATTCTCATCCCTCTACATATGAATGATAAACAAGCAATAAATAAGAATTATTATCATTCTATCTTTGCAAATTTGATAAATTACAACTAAATCAAATTAAGAGATCAATAACTTCAGAACTCTTCATGTATAATCTCCAGTGCAACCAGAAACTTCCCTCCTAATCTTCTTATGAACTATCTAGGTTGAGGGGGGCTGCTGTATATTTTTACACAGCAGTACTTCATGTGCTCATTTTAGCTATTTAAAATTTTTTATAAAATTTTTAAAAAATTATATTTTGATAGTGTTTGATGTAATGAATCTATTGATGTATTTTTTATATTAAATAAAAATCATTTGGACAGCTAAAAATATATTAGAAATGCATTAAATTTAGACCGTTAAATATAATACATAAAATTTATAATGCATTTTTAGCTATCCAAATGATTTTTATTTAGTATAAAAAATATATCAATAGATTTATTACATCAAACATTATCAAAATATAATTTTTAAAAAATTTTATAAAAATTTTTAAATAACTAAAATGGAGTACATGAGGGGCTACTGTATATTTCAATCTGAACTATCATAAGTTCACCCTTCTTCTTAATTAGGTATTAACCTCTCATATTACCAGACATAGTGAGACATCTAGCTATTGTAGTGCAAGTCCAACTGATTTATTGTTGATGACATTTACAACTTCATTATCTGTGTGAAAAATTTCAAATTGATTAAATACACTCAAGTTGTAAGATTATAGATAGGAATGGGTCCTATAACTTTCATGCATTTACTTATAATATCATTTGTACAGAGTTTTCAAATAAGTTACTTTATTTATTCACCCGATGTAGGGTTTAATAAAGTGTTTCTTCTCTCTGTCCGAAACAATTGTTTCTTCACTTAGTTTGGGGAAGTATATTTGATATTGTAAATTTAGATTGGGTTAATTTTATAAATATTTATAATTTTTTATATTAAATTTCATTACTCATTAATAAAAAAATTTGAGACTTATTGTAAATTTAAATTGGGTTAATTTTATAAATATTTATAATTTTTTATATTAAATTTCATCATTCACTAATAAAAAAATTTGAGACTTTTCGTAAACGTAAGTTTTAAAGTATTGAGTCATTTTAAAATATGGTGTGCTGTTATTCTTAAATTATTTGTTTTATTTTATATTCTAATTAGGTCCACCGATAAATAATTTTTCCCAATAATTTGTTGGAATGACAAATATAGTCTACCTATCACCAGTTGAATGTTGACACAATCTTTATCTAATTTGAAAAGAAATATCGAATCTAATTTAATTATATTAATTACATTAAAGATCAAATCAATAGAATAAAAAAAAAGGAAAATCCTGATTGAGTCTGAACATTGGGAAAAAATAATATGAAATAATAAAACTTGCAATAAACATGTATAAAGTCAAAGTAAGTTACAAGTTACAAATAAATTGACTTACTTTTCAATTATATTAATTATTATTATTTTCAATTATAATAATTAATTCTATGAAAATTTAAATTATTAATTTTAATGGTAAAGTTCAAAAAAAGTAACATGTGATCTGAATGTTTTATTATTAAAAGCATGTGAAGTTTTTTTAATAAAATAGCCCATGTGATATTCTCCATTAACTCAAAAAAAAAAAAAAAAATTAACACCGTTAAGTTACTGTCTATGCGATATTAATATAATGAACTCATAATATTATAATATTAATATTTATTTTTTATGGAATCACTATACTAAAAATATTATTTTGAAGAGTGGATCCGGTTATTGTTATAGATTTTTTTTTTTTTAAATTATATTTTGAATCTTTAAAAAGTATCCATTTATATCATATCCTATTATATTGAAGTTTTGAGATTGAGAATAACTATTTAGTTGGCTATTCATAAAAGGTGTAAAAATATTATTTTGAAGAGTGATGTCATAAATATTAATACTGCTCGAGAAATTATTACTTTTTTATGAAAATATTTTAATATTTTATTAGATATTTTTCGTTTATATATTTTTAGTTATGTCAAACGAGAATGTTATCAGATATTCAATAATTTAGTTAAAAAAACTCAGAATCTTTCTTTCTTTTGTAATATTTTTGCCCAAACAAATTGAGTTCAAAACATTATGTAATTTTGAGTTTTCTTAACGAATGATATATTTGAAAGAAAAAAAAAAAAAAACTCTGTCACGTGCCTATCTAGTGACTTACCACGCAAAGAGTTGTCCGTGATCGTTTTTCACGTGAGCAAAAGCTAATCTCACCAACCAATTATTTTTTTTTACTTTTTTTTTTAATTTTTAATAAAAAATAATAAATATCAAATTATATATAAATTATTTTTTTTTTCAGTTTAACCGATTCGACCTAACTGAATCTCTGACTCTTTGTAATCACTGATCTTTGTAATCACTGATTTTTTAATCGATCCGATTTTAAAAATATTAATTAATATGTGATATAAAATTGAAATTAAAAAAATTGAAGATTTTTTTTTTTTAACTTTTATTTTTTTTAAATAATTTCCGACATAAAAAAATTGGTTACTTTTACTCTAAATAAATAGCAATAAGGATTTTTCTTTTTGGAAGTAAAAAAATTATTATTATTATTATTATTTATTAGAGGGAGAAATTCAAATTTATAAGTATACAAAAGTATGATATGCAATTCTCATCAAGTTAATTTTTTTTAGATGGTAACAATTCTTAGTTATGAAATAATTTACATGATTAACAATAAATAAATATAAAATTATAAATTATGTATTATATTTTATTTTTAATAATAATAATTTTCACAAGTAAGAACAATATTATTATGATAAAGCATTAAGAAAAGCCATATGCATGTTCTATTGGGTAATTATACCATATTACCATTTGATTTTTATATTTCAAACCAATACACAAATATAAAAATATCCAATTTATCATTTTATTGAAAATTTTCACTATTAAACCATATATAGACTATAAATATTCAATTTTTCTAAATATTCATTAAAAGCGATTATTTCAGATAATATAAAATTATAAAATAATTATTTAAAATAAATAAAAATAAAAATAAATTGGATAAAAAAAATAAAAATTTTGATTTATCACTTGAAATATAAATAATTATAATAAAATATAACTATCAAAATCATTTTTATTTTTAAATCAGTACACTCAAGACATTTATTAGAAAAAAAACAATAAAATTTTTAACATTGAATAACTAACACTTTCATCAAATAAGAATAAGAAATATTAATTCATTAGATAAAATAAAAATAAGTGAATAAAATATTATAAATATTTAAAACATAGATATGCATTTATTAAAAAAATAAAATTATAATGCTAAAATATAGAAAAATTGCAAGTTGACGAAAGGAGTGAGTATATATTTTATACTGATGATTTCTCTTATTATTTGAAACTAAAACATATAGCATGATAAGACAACTTGAATGCTAAAAAGCAATTGCTCTTTGAAAAAGGTGTCGGGTGTGAATTATTTCACTCGTTTTGACGTACAACCAATTAAAAGTAAGTATGATATTCCATAAAAAACTATTTCTTATTTTTAATATTAAACACTGACATCATAGTTTTTATAAGAATAATTTAATTATATAAAATTTTTTTAAAAAAATTAAAATTTAAGGTAATTTATATATATTTTAAAAAAAATTATAATATATATATAATAGGCAAAATTTTAAAATTTATAGGGACTAAATGCATATATTTTAAAAAATATAATCTAAAATAAAAAAATTTAAAAATTTGAGAGTCTGATACGAAATATTTTTAAAAATAAATAGATGTAAAAATTAATTTTAAGAACTTGAGAGGCTAATATAATATTTTAACATTTTTAAAGGAATTAATAAAATATTTTAAAATTTTAAGAGAATTAATATTATATATTTTAAAAATATATTGAAAATTATATATATATTTAAAAACTAAATTTTGAAAGCTTGAGAGGACCTTGCACTCCTAAGCTCTAAAGTTGGTACGTTAGGAAACCTATTTTTGACTTGCTCCTCTGTATACATGTTTTTCACTTTGCACTTCTATTTTCATTAGCAGAATCGTATTAAGTTTATGTCAGCAACCCTAAAATTAACCCAAGAGGTTAATTAAGATTAAACATTTAAATTATTTATTAAAAGTCATATTTCAATTTTTGAATCTTGATATTTATGCAATTAAAATAATCTAACATACTGATATATATCAACTCAATGATATAAAAAAGAATAATAATTATTTATATTAAAATGTTTCAAAATTTTCAAAATTATATTAAAAAATTATTTTATTTTGATTCGATAGATTATAAGATTTTTTTTGTCCATTTTTTCAGTTAGTCATACTCCAAAAAATTAAATTTTAATTAAAAAATTTATTTTAATATTCAAAATATCTATTTTCATCTTCTTTCTACAACCAACTCAACTATGCTCTGTTTTAATGAAGAGTGTTTTTTTCTTCTCTGGCTAGTATAAGCAAGTTTTTTTTTTGCTTGGAAATTACAAGTGAATGAAGAGAATTAAGGCCAGATTGACACAGCTTATAAAAATAGCTTTTCATATAGAGAAAAATTATTTTTCTAAAAATAATATTTTTAAAAGTAATTAGCTATATGTTTGTATTTGATAAAATACAATTTAAAAACTATTTATAAACTCATAAGGGTATTTTTATCTATTAATTTTTTAAAATTAGCTACGCATTTAATTTAAAATTCAGTTTTCCTGAAAAGCTCTAATTTCTAACTTATCCAAATAGCTGATTTTT
>CANXYC011704346.1:0-16193 GCA_948193065.1 Aleurites moluccanus
AATTCAAGAATTTTGTGAAGAAGGGATTTCGTCCATCTAGCTCACTTGAGGTAAATAGTTTATTTTTTTGGTTTGATTGATTATTTAGATGTTATTTAGGTTGAATTGAATGGGTATGATGGTTAATTGCATCAATTGATGCAAATTTGATGAAATCCCTAAATTGGTTGGCTATTTTGAAGTTATATGAAATGAGTTGTTGATCTAGAGTTCATTTATGTTAATTGATGCTAGAATTAGTCAATTGGATGTGTTTAGGCAACTAATTGATGGATTAATTGATGTAGAATTGGAGATTGAACAAAGGTGAATCTCAAAGTAACCAAAATTTGGCTATTTGGAGAAATTTGTAGAATTGGCTTACGCAAAGGCTAATTGGAGGCTTAGGTGAGTTTACATTGCATCATTTGACATGCCTATATTATTGAATTATTGAATTGAAACCTATGGAAAAACCACCATTGTGGCAGAACCCTAATTCACTATTCATTGCCTTGGAATTTCTTGATTTTTGCTTGTTTTTCCTTACCCATTTGATCCTATTTTGATGTTGTTTAATCTTGTTTCTTGATACCTATACTTTGTTTAACAATGTAGTTTTGTGTTTGTTGAATTGGGCAAGTCAAATTTGCCCCTTAACCTAACCTATTGGCTTGCCATTGTATGCCCACCAAGTGTTCGATGAAATGCCTAGTTCATTTGCCATTGGCCTATTGGTTTGTATGCCATAGGCCAACCAATTGAATGCTATTGTCGCCAACGATGTTGGCATGCTAATTGACCTACCATTTTCTGCTATCGAACCAACTTTTGTTTTATGTCTTTTCTTATTTCTAAACCCTTTATCATTGATTGTATATTGTATACGACATTGCCATTTATTATATTGATTACTGTACTGATTGATACCGAACTGATTGTTATTGGATTGACTGATATCTGGATGCCATTGTTGCTTATGGTATCCTTTGCTATTGACCCTGATATGATTGGCAGAGCTACCGATCCGATAGGGTAATAGGGAAATACTATCAGCGATGTGCACATTGTACTATTGATACCCTAGCTAGGAGGGGTTATGGTCCTGGTCATAGGGTCTGATTAGCCTTATGCTCACTGATATTGATATGATACTGGAGACCTACATGGTCCATATTGATATAGATTACTGGAGATTGTATGATTTCTTTTCATACAGTCCATCCCATTATCTGTCTTTCCATATGATATCGAGCCTATATGTTATTATTTGGCTATACTGTACCTTGACATTGATACTGTATACTATTATCCTATTGACTGATACCATTGTTTATTTGATGCCTATTGTTTATTGTGATGCATGTAAATTCACTGAGTATCATCTATACTTACTCTTTTCATTGTTTAACCATTTCAGGAGAGGAGTAGGTTGTAGAATCCCAACGTCTGTTTCTCTGTGGATTTATGTTATAGATTCTGATGTATATTTTCTATACTAATTAAAATGAATATTATATTGTGGTTTATAGATGATGCATGTAATACTAGGTTCTACGGGTGCCAGTCGCCATTGGCATCTTCCGTGCCCTAGGACCGTCGCGGTCCAGGAAATCGAGTCATGACAGGACCGTTAACCCTTCCTAGCTAGGGTATCATTCTACAATGTGCACATTGTCGACAGTATGTACCCACTACACTGTTGAAGAGGCATCTTTATCAAATCTCATTGTAAACAATAAGAACGTAGAACAAGTCATTCAATATCAATATACAATGACAACCTCATTAAGTAGTAGTAACTCGTGAATTTAATCAAACGAGACTATGTTTAAGCAATATAAAAAGCAATTAATAATAGTATTATGATTAGCAATTAACATTAGAATGAATCAAAAGTAAGACAAATCAAGTCAAGAAGTTGGCTCAATTGGCATGCCAATATCGCTGGCGATGATGGCATTCAAATGGTAGGCCTATGGAAGAAATCAATGGTAGGCCTATGGATTTTGAACTAGACATTTCATTGAAACTTGGTGTGCAACAATGGATGGACAAATTGGCTAGGTTATGGTGCAACATTGACATTGCCCATACAATCAACAAATAACTCACAATGTAGGAAACACAAAAAACATCAATTTGCCAACAATAAATACAATTTAAAGGATCAAAATGGCATAGAAAATCAAAGGAAAAACAAGGTAAAAATCAAGGCAAAATGGGCATAAGTGGTTTGGCCAAAACAAGGTTTTGGAGACAAGTTCCAATCAACATTTCAACACTTAAGGCATGATAATTGATGCATATTAAACTCACCTCACACTCCAAATAAGGTAGGAAAATTGATTTGCCACTAATTAACATATTCCAAGCTTAATTAACATTAACTAACATTAAATCAAATAGCCAAATCAAACAACTTCAACCTAGGGTTTGGAATTTAGAGAAAAAGTATCAAATGCATCAATTGATGTAATTAAATACAATACCCATCCTATTTAATATCTAAAACATAAGAATCAACTATTAAACCAAAAAAATCACTTCCTTACCTTGATATGGAGTTTGGGCCGAAAATCACAAGTCAATGGTTCTTAAAATTCTTTGATTTTCTGTCACGACCCACTTTTGGGCCGCGACGGTCCTAGGGCACAGGTAGACTTAAGGTCATCGGAAACCCGTAAAACCCATTAAACAATCCATTCATCAATCATTCAATCAATATTAATTCATTAATCAATAATTATATCCCATTTATTTCTTATAAATTTTACAGAAAATTTGCCAGAGTTTCCTTTGTAATTTTAATACTATTCCAGACCCAAAATTGGGTCTTTCATAAATTACACAGCCTGCACTAAAATTATTTTTACACTCCTAATAATTTTTCAGCCTTATACCCTCAACTTCACAGTTCAACAGCCATACATAGCTCTTCTAAATCTTTTTCAAAACATGAAAATTTCATTTTATTATTTACCTCTGTCACTGTCTTTATTACTTTATTATCATTAACATTTTCAATCATTGTGCATTACACATCATATTTTGATTGTCACTATAATATTAGATATTACACTATTCATACATCATTATAATACCCAATCATCCAATTATATACAGTATCATGTAGCTCTAAGAATTATCACTAATGACCTTTAACAAATACAATTCTACCTCGATGTACTTGACGTCCCAAGTTGGAAAAGAAATTGACTTAGAATCAGCTTCCTCTAACACATCCCTGTAAAAATTATAAACCACTAATTTGGTGAGTATAAAAATACTCAGTGAGCAAGCATTCATCATTATATATGAGATATAAGTATATGGTAATAAAAATATCAATGGTAAGCAATAAGATATAAGTTTGGAATTCAATGATCAGGTAAACAATACTCGTATCCTGTAGATAAGACAGATAAAGGGATAGAATATATGTAAACATACAGTCTCCAGTAGTATCAGTATGGACTATATGCGAACATACAATCTCTAGTAATATCAATATCACATTAGTATCATTAAGCATAAGGCTGATCATACCCTATGGTTAGGACCATAGCCCTTCCTAGCTAGGGCATTAGTAATACAATATGCATATCGCCGACAGTATTTTTCCACTACCCTGTTGGAGCGGTAGCTGTATCAAATTCACATATAAAATGGGTCAAGGGAAAATCAATATCAATAGCCAGTAATTATTAAGAACATTATGGTTCAATGACTTTCGATCGATACACATTAGTTTACTTGTCAATCAGTACACAAAAGGTATTTCCATATCAATAGCAATCAATAAATATGGATAAATTTCAATCTTTAGGAAGATCAAAGAATGATCATCAATAATAAAGTGCATTTTATCAAGAAGAAAACATGTTCATGGGTCAACAAATCAAACATGGTATGCATAATGATGTATACATTACTCACTTCTTAGAGCACTTTCTATAGCACTTTATTTATTCCTTATGTTTCCAAGTCCATTTGCTTGGTTCATTGCTCACATACTTATAGTATTCATCACTGTCTTTCATTCATTCTTGAATCAACATATTTAATTAATTTCCATTTAGATATTATTTAACATAAAACTACACTACTTATACTTATATTAAAGAAAATTCCTCAAATTTCCAAATTACTAGGATTTTTTCTGTGCAAAAATCTTTACTGGCAGCCTGTGTTGCAATACTCATATCTCTCTCTACAATTATCCAATTTCTTCAATTCTTATTCCTAATTAAACTTAACATATAAGTTTATAACATATCCAATTAAAATCATTACTACACAATTTATAGTGTTAATTTAAACTTAGTCTATAACCAGCCCTGCTACCCTGCATTCTGCCTGCAATCTTATTCTGGCAGATTATGTTATTTTGATAATAACTCAATCAATACTTAACCAATTACTGTAATTATTTTTATATAAAAAATAGAAACATAAAATTATGACATATCCAAATTTCAGAATTTTTGGATCACTGTACAATTATTAGTGAATTTCAAAATTTAAATTACTATCTTAAAATCTCTATCCTGACATGCCCTATTTCTATGCCTATAATTAATTACGTACTCATCTAATTACAAAAAAAAATTACATCCATTTATATAACATATAAATGAACATTTTTTATTTTTAACACTTTCCCTAATTCAAACTTTAAGGTCCTAAAATTAATAGAATTATGTAACCTATATTCTGTTAAACAGTCATTCTAGGCAGTCTAAACTTATGACCTAATATCTCATAAACAACAAATCCAATTGAAAAACCCTTTTACATTATTATATATAAGACATAAATTAACATTTTTTATGTTGAACACTTCTTCTAATTCTGTCTCTATCATTATATACAATAAAAACACAGTAGCATTTTCTAGAAAACCTAATTCCAGGTCAGTTATAGTTTTTACCCAATAACTCTTTCCTCACTTCGAATTTTCTAAATTAATTTTACAAAACTCTAATTAACATATTTATATAAAACTTTCATGTTTTAACTATCCCTAAATTAAGTTTTTAAAATTTTATAATAATAGCCACAATTTACTGCCATCAAACAGATTCTAGAAATTGTATAAACCCTAGCTCATTCTTTATATTTTTAGCTTAATAACTTCAATTATTTGTCAAATCAAACCTTATAACACTTAAATACAATCAAATAACTAAGTTTAGGAGGCTTTACCTTAAACTTAAACCATGGAATTCCTTCTCCTCTTTGCTCCACCAAACAGCTTATATAATATCCATCAATTTCCTCTTCTTCCTCTCATCTCTTGCTATCAAATTTTCGGTTGATTTTCTTTGGAAAGGTTGAAATTATATTTTGGTGCTCTCTTCCCCTTTGGGTTTCGACCACTCCCTCTCTATAATAGCCATTTTTTCTTTCTTTTCCATACACCAAAACCAATTTGAATTTAATGAAGAAAATGGAAAAGTCTAGAATTTTCACATGTTAAATTTCTATTGGTATAAAAGAAAAAATCACTTAATAAATAAAAATCACTTTTTTTAATCCTCATGGCCGGCCATCCCTTCTTGATTTCTCTAGAATTTTTGTCTGATTCAATTGGTGGGTCCCACATCTTTGTTTAATTGCACTTTTGACCAAAAAATTTTCTTATTTGCATTTTTTACCCCAAACTTTCTATAATTTATTCTGTCTATTCTGTTTTGATTCAATGTAACATCTCAGCTTAAACCTAGAACTTGAACCATAAAGGGTAATTCAGGGGGAAAATTTTTCTTTGACTTGAACTTGTGAATGTTATGTGTTTATGCATGAATTTGATTGATATGCATGTTATATGATGTGTTTGAATGAATAAAAGGGGTTTAAAAACTGTTAGGAAGAAATCGGATAAATTTGAGTTTTTGGTGAACTGGGGGCAAAATGGTCATTTCACACCCCCTCGAGTTTTTATGGAATTAATATCATATTTGAAGGTAAAAAGGAATATCAGGACATGAAAATAGAGGTTTTATGATTAAAAGAATTATTATTGGAAAGTTAAAGCCAGTTGAAAATAATCCTGGGCAAAGCTGCTCGGTTAGGGATTTCAATTGAACTAAGGATAGTTTGATCTTTTCCTTTGAAATATGGACTTATGTGGTGTATGCAAACCTATGGTATCATTGTAGGCTTACCTAAACCAAACATTGGATCAAAAGATGAAGAAATGGATGGTTAGTAGGCTAGGTTTCACCATTTCTACCATAAGCTCAAAGCATTGGATCACACCATTTAATTTTTAACTTGATTTTTTCCAGCCCTTCATCATTCATCATCTTCCTTAACCAAATTTACAACCAAACTTTTCTCTTTCCTCCATTGAAGTTTCGGCCACCTTGAAGAATCACCAAACCTTGTTGTTTTCTTTCTTTTTTTGATATAAACCAATTAATTCCATCATCCTAAACACAAATATAGCCTTAGATTCAAAGGAAAAATAAGAAAAAGTGATAAATCAAAGCTTTGAATTTTTTAAAGAACTATTGGAAAAGTAAATGATTTTGTAATTCTTTTGTATTAACTGTGTTCATAAGATGTTCATTGATGACAAAAATGTGTTTAGGTTGAAAGAAATTCAATGATTGGAAATCAAACCCTAATAAGAAAAGGTATGAATTAAAGTGTGTTTTTGATGAATTTTTTTGTTCAAATGAGTTGTATTTGATGTGTTTGACATGAATTAATGGTTAAATGATGAAAACAAATCCACTTGGATGAAGTTTCAAGTTGGTCGAACCATATGATGATGAAATGATGGTTTGATGTTTGGTGTTTTATAGGTTCAAATGATGGAATGATATGTGTTTGATGTGTATGTATTGAATTAATTGTTAATTGATGAAAAGAAATCCATTTGGATGGATTTCCATTTTGGCCGAATGTGAGGATGATGAATGGTGGATTTGTGCTTCGATGTTTAATAGGTTTAAATGGATGAATGTTGTGTAATTGATGTATATGTATGTTATTTGAATGAATGGTGTTGAAAAATGGATGAATGGAATGAATTCATTCCATTCAAGTTAAACAATATTGAGTTTGTTAGTTTAATGAGTTAGGCTGATGCAATTTGAAAGGTAAGGTTTGAATATAGTTTAATGGTGTATATAATGTGAATGTATAAGTTTAAATATGGAAATGTTGATTGATATAAGTACTTGGAAGGTAAACTTAAAATATGGTGTATGTTTAATTTGGAATATTGAGTTAAGTGTATATGAGTTCTTAATTTGGTATATAAGTGATGAATATGTGAAATGTAGATCAAATATGGTGATAGAATGTGTTATTGCATAAAGGAATGGAAAAAGGTTAAATTGTGTAAATTGAGGCTTATGATGCATATTGAGTATGCTTTGTGTCTATTGATATGTTTCTACGTGAATAATATGTTTTGTAATGTTTTTACATCTTACCGAAGTGTTATATATGGAAATAGGTGAACCGTCGAGTACTCCTTGTCGGAGTGTCGAGCAACGGGCCGATTAGGGTCTTGAACAGTGGATTGGGGGCTAAAGTGGTTTAATTGCAATAAAGGTGAGTCTATATGTATAATCATGCATGATTTGCATCATATATCATATGAAAAGTCATTTGGACTGATAAACCAGCATTTGCTACTTTACAGTACATACAGTGCATATTGGCCCATAAATAAGCTCACCGAAACGACATAAAATGACCTAAACTTTGTCTGCCTATAAAATGAAATCCAGAGAGCCAATTGAGTCACCACTTGGCCAATCTTCTAGTCTTGACCTAAGCTTTAAAACGGTACCTCATGGTCCACCTAAATCCTTTGCTAACATAGTTAACCAGAAACTACTCAAAAATCCCAAAACGGACCCGTAACGGCGAGTGTCAGTTGCGGCAGCGCAATTGGGCCCCGCCAGGCATTTTTTGACATTACCCAAATTTGTTCTATTATTCATTATAAATATATATATAATTATTTTACAGCTATATGAGTTATATTTATGCTATTTGTATTGTTATATGGAGACACATCCATATGGTACTATAATAGGGCTACCTCGATGGTGTAGTGGGTAATTCCATCGACTGTGTGCACACTTGTATTTATTTGACCCTTGCTAGGGAGGGGAGTTATATTCTCTAGTCATAAGGGCTGATCCCCTTTATGTAAAGTGGTTTGTGCACTTTATGATGGTGTTGGAGTATTAAATTATAGATTGGGCGATTGCACTTTTCATTTGGCCTAATCCTGTTATATTATATGTGCGTTGACTCGTACACTGGATACTTATATGAATAGTGACATGGATACTTATATAGATACTTGTTATACTCTTTACTTGTTATCTTATATTGATTGTATAGGCCATATATGGGCAACTATGGTATTATGAACATCTACTGCATTTTTATACATGTGGATTCACTGAGTATTTTTATACTCACCCCTTTAATGGTTATCATTTTCAGGTCTGCAGTGAGGCTTGTATTCCATATGCACCTCCTATCCTCACCATGGAATTTTGAAACTTGTGACATGTAATATTCCAATCCCAAAAGCATATGTAAATATTTGTACAGTGTAGAGGTTTCATGGTACTTTAATCTAAGGAGTGGCATGTATATGTATGTGATTGTATTTCTATAGTTTTGCATATGTATATTATGCTAGGTATGGACATAATTTGATATACAGATATATATCTATATATTGAGTTGATATTAGAGATCCAGTGGGATCATTGATGATAAAGATATGAGTATTGATGATGACATATATTGGAAGTATTATTTGCATATTTTCAGCTGGGCATAGTAATTTTATAAAGGAGATGCTGTCGAAATTTCAGCAGCATTCTTAAGCTATTTAAGCTTATTTAATGTATTGTTTGCCATATCATATAGTTAATTGGGTTCTTCATGGTATTTGTAGCTTAGGCAACACTCGTATCCTAGGACCGTCGCTGCTCCCAAGTTGGGTCGTGACAAAGGTGGTATCAGAGCTAAAGGTTTATTATAACCTGTAGTGTTTGCATATTGATAGCAATAGAAGTACCATGGAATCTAGGATTTTCTTATATCGTCAAATCGACAAGTCTTCTTCATTGATTGAAATTTTATGTACCTATGATCTAAATATTTTTTTACTTGTTGATTTGTACAGTGTGTTAATATGTCAGAGAGGGGAACTAGATGAGCTAGGCCTATTGAGGTGGATGAATATCATAGATCTAGTGAGGAAGTAGAGGTTGCTTCCAATACATCTGCTATATGGAGAACTCAGTCTGAGCCACCCAAGCCACGAAGATGAACTGAGTCTGATTCGATGGGTGAGGCACCCTAGAGACAGGATATGCAGGAAATTAGACAAGAAATTTTACAGACCATCCGGACTCATTTTGCAGCACAGCCTGCAATGGTACAGCAACCACCCCCACCTTAAGTACAACCAGTGGTACAGATTGTGATACCACCAATACCTCAGAGGGAGCCAATAGTAGTACAGGGGGACAGAGTACGGAGGGTTATTCTAGAGGGTGGTGTATCCGTTGGGCAGTTCATGAGATTGAGACTGCCTACTTTTTCAAGGGAGTATGGTACCGACCCTAGTGACTTTATTGACAGAGTGGACAGCATGGTTCGTACATTACCTTGTTCTAATGCTAGAATCATAGAGCTAATGGAGTTATTGCTGGAGGCAGATGCTGCTACCTGGTTTGTGGAACATATTGATGAGAATATTCATAGTGATGATCCTATGACATGGGCAAAATTTAAACAGAGAATGATGGATGAATTTCTTACAGAGGGTTTGAGAGAGAGCAATATTGTAAAGTTTGAACAACTGTGATAGGGAAACTTATCTGTTCTGGAATATGCTAGAGAATTCAGAAAGTTGAACAAGTATGCCAAAAAGATTGCTCCTACTGAAGATGACCTGATTAGACGGTTCAGGAGAGGTTTGCATGCAACTCCGCATAACATTATGTTGGCTATGAAGTTCATTTCCCTGAGTCAAGCTATTGATAAAGCAACCCAGATGGAGGCTAAATACAAAGAATAAAGGTCTGATAGGGAACAGAAGAAGAAGGGAAGAGGAGGAGAATACTATAGACCTGGGGAGGGGTCATCCCAGACTTTTGCACCTAGACCTCTTCTCAGGCCAGTGGAGTCATTACCACTTCCCAGTCAGAGATAGGATTTGGGTAGAGGCATGAGTATGAGGCCTCATGTTGCTAGTTCGAGACCTTGTTAGACCAATTTAGATGACATCATCAATGCCCATATGTACTTTTTATGGGAAAAGACATTCAGGGGCATGTCGTATTAGGATAGGAGCTTGCCTCAGATGTGGATAGTTTGGGCATTTTTACAGAGATTGCCCTATGTTCAGAGTTGCACAGTCATCAAAGGCAAGATCATCCCAACCATAAGTACAGATGGGTAAAGGGAGTACAGGCAGAGGCAGACCAGCAGGGCAGGGTCCAACAGTGGGACAGTCAGCAACTGGTAGAGGCCAGGGGCGAGTCTTTACAGTTACCTAGCAGCAAGCCCAGAATTTCCATGATACAGTTATAGGCATGATTTCTATACATGATATAGTGGCTAATGTGTTGTTTGATTCGAGTGCAACCCATTCTTTTATATCACTTGTTTTTGCTTTGAAATTGGGGTTGGGTAGAAAACCTTTACATGTGCCCTTAGAAATAGCCACACCAATTGGAGATAAGATTATTGTGGGGTATAAGTATGATATTAG
The DNA here is from genome assembly GCA_948193065.1 of Aleurites moluccanus. Taxonomy (NCBI): domain Eukaryota; kingdom Viridiplantae; phylum Streptophyta; class Magnoliopsida; order Malpighiales; family Euphorbiaceae; genus Aleurites; species Aleurites moluccanus. The sequence continues at coordinate 10,751 of CANXYC011704346.1, forward strand.
AGATATGAGAATTTGTGTTAGATCCTTGCCTGCTGAATTGATTGAGTTACCTGTATTGGAGTTTGATGTTATCCTTGGTATGGATTGGTTGACTGTTCATAAAGCTTTGATTGATTGTGCAATGAAAATGATAAAATTTCAACCCGATAGGCAGGAACAATTTATTTTTTAGGGGGAGGCTAACAATCACATATCTGGGTTAGTGTCTGCAATAAAGGCAGAGAGATTGATGAAAAAAGGGTGTATTGCTTATTTGGCATCAGCGATTGACCTTACAGGGGTACCTGAAGAGTTAGAATAGATTCTAGTCATGAAGGAATTTACAGATGTATTCCCTGATGATCTTCCAGGACTGTTACCAGAGAGGGAGATTGAATTTGAAATTGAGGTATATCCTGGTACTGATTCTATTTTCATTCCACCATATCGGATGGCACCACCAGAGCTGAAAGAGTTGAAAAAGTAGTTGCAGGAACTGTGTGACAAGAGTTTCATCCGGCCCAGTAGTTCACCCTAGGGAGCACCAGTGCTGTTTATAAAGAAAAAGGATATTAAGGATGTGTATTGATTATAGACAATTGAATTATGTGACAGTGAAAAATAAGTATCCTTTGCCCTGGATTGATGACCTGTTTGATCAATTACAGGGAGCTTATTTCTTCTCCAAGATAGATCTGAGGTCATGGTACCATCAATTGTGGATCAAAGGTGAGCACATTTCAAAGACTGCTTTTAGAACTAGATATGGGCACTATGATTTTTTAGTGCAACCATTCGAGTTGACAAATACTTCGGCAGCCTTCATGGATATGATGAACCGAGTGTTCAGACCATTTATGGATAAATTCATAATTGTCTTTATTGATGAGATCTTGGTGTATTCTAGAGAAGAACATGAGGAGCATCTCAGAATCATATTACAGATATTGTGAGATTATCAGCTGCATGCAAAGTTTTCAAAATGTGAGTTCTGGTTGACAGAGGTTGTATTTTTGGGACATGTTGTGAGCAAAGATGGCATAAAGGTGGACCCATAGAAAGTTGAAGCAGTTGCTAACTGGCCACGTCCTACTACAGTCACAGAGATCCATAGTTTCCTTAGTATGGCAGGGTACTATAGCCGATTTGTTAAAGACTTTTCCAAAATTGCTGCACAAATGATAAAGTTGACCCGGAAAAAGGTGAAGTTTTAGTGGAATGATGAATGTGAAAAGACTTTCTAGACTCTTAAGACCTGTTTAACCACTGCACTAGTGTTGACTCTTCCTTCCGAGGCAGGCAGTTTTACTATATACTGTGATGCTTTGAGGATTGGTTTGGGTTGTGTATTGATGCAAGATAGAAAAGTGATTGCTTATGCTTCTCACCAGTTGAAGAAACATGAAGTGAACTACCCCACTCATGATTTAGAAATGGTAGCAGTGATCTTTGCTTTAAAGATATGGAGATATTATTTGTATGGGGTGAGATGTGAAATTTACACTGATCATAAGAGCTTACAGTACATCTTACAGCAGAAAGAACTAAACTTAAGGCAAAGGAGATGGGTCGAGTTGTTAAAGGATTATGACTGCCAGATTCTATATCATCCTGGAAAGGCAAATGTGGTAGCAGATGCACTGAGTAGAAAGTCAATGGGAAGCTTATCACATGTGGCTATTACAGAAAGACATTTGGTGCAAGAATTGAGGGAGTTGATGGCTAAGGGTTTGACCTTGGACTTAGAATCACAGGGTAGGAGACAATATTGATAGCACAGTTCCAGGTGAAATCCTTATTAATAGATGAAATAAAAAGTTCCCAGAATGAAGATCCACAATATGTAAGGATCAAAGATTTGGTTCAAAATGGTAAAGCTCTTAACTTTTCTGTTGAAGGAGATGTATTAAAATGTAAGGGTTGATTGTGTGTTCCAAATGTTAAAGGGTTCAAAGAGCAGATCATGAAAGAAATTCATTATTCTCCTTACACAGTGCAGCCAGAAGTAACAAAGATGTACCATGACTTGAAGGAACTTTATTGGTGGCCAAACATGGAGGGTGATGTAGCAAAGTTTGTTTCTAAGTGTTTAGCCTATCAGCAGGTGAAATTTGAGCATCAGAAACCTTCAATGTTTGCTTCAAGATATCCAGCTAACAGAGTTGAAATGGAAACAAATAACAATGGATTTTGTAGTGGGTTTGCCTAGATCACAGAAAAGGTATGACTCAATATGGGTGATTGTGGATAGGTTGACCAAATCAACTCACTTCTTAGAGGTAAAGACAACCTACACAGCTGCACAGTATGCACAACTTTATATAGATAAAATTGTAAGGTTGCATAGTGTTCCAACAATGATCATATATGATAGAGGTACTCAGTTCACCTCCAAGTTTTGGCAGAAATTCCAAGAGGCATTGGGTACTACATTGCATTTCAGCACAACATTCCATCCTCAGATAGATGGACAATCAGAGAGAACTATTCAGACATTGGAGGATATGTTGAGATTATGTGTGTTGGATTTAAAAGGCAGTTGGGATCGCTTCCTACCACTGATAGAGTTTGCCTACAACAATAGCTACCATTCTACCATTGGAATGGCACCATATGAAGCTTTGTATGGCAGAAAATGCAGATCATCTATATGTTGGGTGGAACCGAGAGAAATGCATTTAGGGGGACCAGATCATATCTGAGAAATAATGGAGAAGGTTCCTATTATACAACAGAGAATAAAGACTGCTTTCAGTAGGCAGAAAAGCTATGCAGATCCAAAGAGAAAAGATGTGCAGTTTACAGTGGGTGACCATGTATTTTTAAAGATCTCTCCTATGAAAGGAGTGATGAGATTTGGGAAGAATGGCAAGTTGTCACCTAGGTATATTGGACCATTCAAGATATTAGATTGGGTTGGTAATGTTTCATACAGATTAGCTCTTCCATCAAATATGGGGCATGTACATCCAGTGTTCCACATTTCTATGCTACGAAAATATGTTCTAGATCCATCTCATGTGCTTCAACCCTAAGAGATTGAAATTGATGAAGCATTGTCATATGAGGAAGTCCCAGTATAGATTGTCGATCATCAGATTAGACAGCTTTGGAATAAGAGTATTCCAATGGTTAAAGTACTGTAATGGTTAAAGTACTGTAGCGTAGCAAAAGTGTAGAGGAATATACCTGGGAGAGTGAGGCTGAGATGAGACACAAGTACCCCCACCTATTTGATGAGTCAGGTTTTTATTCTATCTATAGCCTTAAAGTAAATTCAGGGATGAATTTATTTATAAGGGGGTAGAATGTAACACCTCAGCTTAAACCTAGAACTTGAACCATAAAGGGTAATCCAGGGGAAAGTTTTTCTTTGACTTGAACCTGTGAATGTTATGTGTTTATGCATGAATTTGATTCATATGCATGTTATGTAATATGTTTGAATGAATAAAAGGGGTTTAAAAGCTGTTAGGAAGAAATCGGGTAAATTTGAGTTTTTGGTGAACTGGGGGCAAAATGGTCATTTCACACACACTCGAGTTTTTATTGAATTAATATCATATTTGAAGGTAAAAAGAAATATCAGGACATGAAAATAGAGGTTTTATGATTAAATGAATTATTATTGGAAAGTTAAAGCCGGTTGAAAAATAATCCCGGGCAAAGCTGCTCGGTTAGGGATTTCAATTGAACTAAGAGTAGTTTGGTCCTTTCCTTTGAAATATGGACTTATATGGTGTATTTAAACCTATAGTATCATTGTAGGCTTATCCAAATTAAACCATTGGATAAAAAGATGAAGAAATTGCTGGTTAGTAAGCTAGGTTTCACCATTTCTACCATAAGTTCAAAGCATTAGATCACACCATTTGATTTTTAACTTTATTTTTTCCACCCCTTCATCATTCATCATCTTCCTTAGCCAAATTTCCAACCAAACTTTTCTCTTTCCTCCATTAAAGTTTCGGCCACCTTGAAGAATCACCAAAACTTGTTGTTTTCTTTCATTTTTTGATATAAACCAATTAATTCCGTCATCCTAAACACAAATATAGCCTTAGATTCAAAGGAAAAACAAGAAAAAGTGATAAATCAAAGCTTTAAAGTTTTTGAAGAACTATTAGAAAAGTAAGTGATTTTTTAATTCTTTTGGTTTAATTGTGTTCCTAAGATGTTCATTGATGTTAATTGATGACAAAAATGTGTTTAGGTCAAAAGAAATTCAAAGATTGGAAATCAAACCCTAATAGGAAAAGGTATGAATTGAAGTGTGTTTTTGATGAATTTTTTTTATTCAAATGAGTTGTATTTGATGTGTTTGACATGAATTAATGGTTAAATGATGAAAATAAATCCATTTGGATGAAGTTTCAAGTTGGCCGAACCATATAATGATGAAATGATGGTTTGATGTTTGGTGTTTTATAGGTTTAAATGATGGAATGATATGTGTTTGATGTGTATGTAATGAATTAATAGTTAATTGATGAAAAGAAATCCATTTGGATGGATTTCCATTTTGGCCAATTGTGAGGATGATGAATGGTGGATTTGTGCTTCGATGTTTAATAGGTTTAAATGGATGAATGTTGTGTAATTGATGTATATGTATGTTATTTGAAGGAATGGTGTTGGAAAATGGATGAATGGAATGAATTCCATTTAAGTTAAACAATATTGAGTTTGTTAGTTTAATGTGTTAGGTTGATGAAATTTCAAAGGTAAGGTTTGAACATAGATTAATGGTGTATATAATGTGAATGTATAAGTTTAGATATGGAAATGTTGATTGATATAAGTACTTGGAAGGTAAACTTGAAATACGGTGTATGTTTGATTTGGAATATTGATTTAAGTGTATATGAGTTCTTAATTTGGTTTATAGGTGATGAATATGTGAAATGTAGGTCAAATAAGGTGATAGAATGTGTTATTGCATAAAGGAATGGAAAAAGGGTAAATTGTGTAAATTGAAGCTTATGATGCATATTGAGTATGCTTTGTGACTATTGATGTGTTTCTAAGTGAATAATATGTTTTGTGATGTTTTTACATCTTACCAGAGTGTTATATATGGAAATAGGTGAACCGTCGAGTACTCCTTCTCGGACTATTGAGCGACGGGCCAATTAGGGCCTTGAACAGTGGATTAGGGGCTAAAGTGGTTTAATTGCAATAAAGGTGAGTCTATATGTATAATCATACATGATTTGCATCATATATCATATGAAAAGTCATTTGGACTGATAAACCAGCATTTGCTACTTTACAGTACATACAGCGTATATTGGCCCGTAAATAAGCCCACCGAAACGACCTAAAATGACCTAAACTTCGTCTAGCCATAAAATGAAATCTAGAAAGCCAATTGAGCCATGACTTGGCCCAATCTTCTATTCTTGACCTAAGCTTTAAAACGGTACCTCATGGTCCACCTAAATCCTTTGCTAACATAGTTAAC